>JBBPDC010031448.1:0-12265 GCA_037974485.1 Hemigrammopetersius urotaenia | reverse complement strand
AACACAGGACAGGTGAAACACAAGGACACGTGACAAAAGCAAAACCCAGAACACATATCAAAATAAAAGCCCCCAAACATGAACAGAAGAACCCAGGAATAACAACAAAAAGGCAGTGGCCCTAACCGGCCACTGACCAGACCGTGACAGACATTTTAAAGATAACTCATTAACCAGGGCAGTTAGTTCTTTGGTTCTTTCCACACTATAACAACAGTAAATTTCCATACATTTTATGTAAATATTTTCTTCTTAATATCATTATAATATGAATATTTTTCCTTATTACCCACAATAACCAAAGAATATTATTTAAAAATGTTTTTTTAGGAGTAAGTTAAAATAAGAAAAAAGTATCAAAAGTGTACTGGTTCAAGTCAACCTTTTTTAGGTTTTGTGAGATAACTTGACAAAGGGAATCCAGAGTTAATATTATTACACGGCTGGCAAGTCAAAATTCAAAAACTGAGGTGTCTTAGGGAAGTGTCTTAGGGAAGTACAAACAGTCAAAAGACAAAAAACTGAATATTGTTACAAGATAAATGTTTGACAGACAAAGAGAAGTTATAGAACAGAAAATAGCACAGGCATTTGCATCTTGAAATCGACCTGAAAGACTTCTCTCTGTTTTCTCTCCTCTTACAAACCTGCTTCAGCTTGTAATTAACTGCTGAGTTGAGTCAGGTGTGTCAGGGCAGCATTGTGGCCCTTTAGGTCTGGAATTTCGATCCCCTAGGCTGCAGTATGTTTGCACAGGCGGTCAGTAAATTAACCTCTCTGATTTGAGAAAATGTTCGGGATGCGTAGGAACTTGTGACTCTGCTGTGTCAACATTCTCACTGCTTCAGCAGGGGTGACCAGCTTCTCCTGCAAAGGTATGAGCCTTTTGCCATTATCGAGTCCAGGATTTTTGAGCACAAGAATCAAGACCAAAAGAGAATCAACCAAAGAGGTTTGAGTCGAGAATTTCCTTTGAGAGAGACATAGAGATGTGTGTGTGATACTGGAATTGCAGCATATCTTCTGTTGCAACATTTTGCTTCATTATTATGATAATGATCAAATGTCAAGGGCAGTATAACCTACATTAAGATTTTGCCATTATTGGCCAGTCAGAGAAATGTTAGTAGCAGGAATACCAAAGGCAGCTTGAAGACATGTCCATGTCTGTTCAAGTCAAAATACTATCTGGACCAAGAAGAGTATGAGACCACAGAAAAAGTGAGTTGAGTCTGGACTTGGGTTCTACAGCCAATCTGACTATCTGAATGTGGAGAAAATTAAACATTTTGGGGTGTGGGTAGGAATGTGAGGGTAGTAAAATTGGGGTCAGATTTAGTTTCAAGTGCAGACGCAGCACAAAAAGTACATTGATGCAACTGAATTTAACAATTTGATTGCATTTCTTTTGATTTAATGCTTATCACACGAATGAAATTCCCTTTATTCTCACATCGGTGAAATCGGGTGTACCAGCATATTGATCATTTTACCCATCCATGAGTGGAGAGTATGCACACACACGTTGGGGGTTAAGTGCCTTGCTCAAGGGCCATGAACGTTAAGGAAGGGAAGACCTGTGGAAAGGCCAGGGGATCGAACTGCTGACCTTTTGGTCCTAAGTCAGCTTCTCTAGTCTTTTAGTTCATGGCTGCCCCTGCATATGCGGACAGTGTTCAGCTCTGCCTCC
This sequence comes from Hemigrammopetersius urotaenia, assembly GCA_037974485.1. NCBI lineage: Eukaryota > Metazoa > Chordata > Actinopteri > Characiformes > Alestidae > Hemigrammopetersius > Hemigrammopetersius urotaenia. Next base: position 10,575 of record JBBPDC010031448.1, on the reverse strand, counting down.
TGTTAACAGGGCTGCCACCAGGGTGTGCTAACAAAGTAGGTCCATAGAGTTTGTACAGTCAAGGATGTTACAAAAATGAATGTTTCTTTTAAAAAAAAATAGAAAAGGTCATCATTAGACTGATGAATAACCTCATTTGAATTTTTAGGAGGCATTCCCCGCATAATGCTAACGCTAGAAATAAAAAAGGCTAGTGAAACTCCTGTTTAAGCCATGGAACCTTTTTCAGGTGCAAATCATCTAAACTCTACAGCATCATGATAATATAGTTAACTAGAACTAAAATATGTTAAAGGTTACTAATGTCCATAATGGCAAGACTGAACTATTGAGCAAAGATGTTAAACAAACTGCTCATCTTTTGGGTAATCTCTATTGTAAAAAAAGTGTTTTCGGCAATGTCTTAGGAATCTTTAGTGCCACTCATTGGACACTTTATCAGAAACACTGAAGCCCATCTGTTGCTGCACAAAGAATTTGCCACAATGTATTAGCCCCTGTATTAGACCACCAAATCATTAGTCCAAATCAGACTAAGAATATTTTATGGCACTTACAGTCATGTCCATATCTACACTTCCAGCATAATGTGTACATACACATTATAATTACCTGATGAACTACATAGGGCAGCTGGTAGACCAGTGGTTTGGGCGTTCGCCCTGCAATGAGAAAGTTTTGGGTTAGATTACCACGATTGCTAAGCACCTCTGAGGTACCCACACACTGCTGCCCGGGCGCTGCATTGCTGGCTGCCTGCTGCTTCACTTGGTGAATGCGTTAAGTACTGTTCACACTGTGGTGTGTCGTGTATGACAGAATAGTCATTTTCACTAAGATTAGTGGTGTCCGAGCAAACACCATTGTATAGCCACTGCCCATTTGTGGCTTTTTCCCCAATGCTCTCTTTAGACTTGCTTTTACCCCTTGTGACCTCTGGCCCATCAGTCCTTAATTAGCTGTTTAATTTCTATCGTTGTTCACCAGAGGCCTGCTTGGGGATCTCTCCAAATGTGACAGCTGGCCTCTCAGGCTCTGGAGTGACGCAAGGAGCCGAATAGCTTATTGAGCTCTTTGTAAGGGGGCAGTACAGATGGGGTGAATGCTTCTATGTACAAGAGATCAGGAACGTTTTGCCTTGGTCTGATCGATTGATCAAGCTACAGCTAATGATGGTCCCTGAGGAACAGCTGCTTGATGCTTTATTTGCTGAATAAGTCAGTGTTGACGTTTGTTCCTTCCATGAAATGTGAAAGATTCTAGATGAGTCAGAGTCCAGAAAGTCACCAAATGGCTGATTAGTGATGAAGGATCATATTAATTAGGCCCCAGTGTTGATTAAAAAGCTAACTGTTGATGTGGCCTGTGTTTGCCACAGAAAGAGCATACTGGAAGAGAGTGACATAATTGGCTAGGATGAGGGCAGGTGTTGCAGTCAAGAATGTATGTATATTTCCAACCTATTGGTCCTGTTGTGAGCACCATGTATTTTTATCAAATCTCACAAATGCCAAAAACTGATATGTCGCTGATAGCATCTGCTGAATTGGGAATGGCGAAAGCATGCTCAATGTCCTCTACAGAACCAAAAGATCTTGGAAGTCTCCTGTTTTGCTAAAATCAAGAGGCCTGTTTTTTTTATCCTTTTCCTTGTTCAGGGATCCTAGCACCATTATGTAACACAGGAACATGCTTTAGTGAACTGTACTGCTGCCCTTTACATGTAGACATCTTTATCATTATTGCATTGGGAACACAATCAGTCTTAATGGTGATACATAATCTAAAAATCTAAACATCTATGTATAGAGAAAAGAAAACACTGACTTCTGTCCAGTAGTGCAAACCACTGTTACAGTTCTTCTCAACTGCTTTGGTGCAATTCTCCGAACAGGATTGAACTTCTCGAAAGTGCTTGTTCAATTTTCACATCATGTAGTCACTTGTGCATGTAATAACAGCAATTTCTTGTTTATTTTGATGCTTTTTCTCTTATTTTTTAGTACACTTAAGCAAATACTTATATGCAATTGGCAGATGTATCATACATCATGAGTTACTCGTGTCATGAAAATTAAAATACATTGTACTAGCCCTCAATTGAATAGACTTATACTCCAGTCCAACTTGTCCATTCTTCATTGTTTAAATCATAGCATTCACAATTGTTGAATTGTTGTACCCCATGGATGCTACGTCTCCCACAATCTTTTTCTAGATTTCCTGCCCTTGTCATTCAGATGTTTTGCAGAGTTTACATCAGAAAATGCTTATAGAATGCCAATGTTACATTGACTAAACACACTGAATGTCTTCATGATTCATGGACGTGGACTTCTTATGGCACTGATGTCTATTGACAGACCTATTTGCTTATGAGAGATGGACTAAGGTTACTCGCTTTTGCAGGTAATCTATTATGTTTTGCTGTTTGCACCAAATGTTCTGAGACATACACTCACTGTTTTGCAAATGTTGAGGATAATGTGAGAAATGCACCAAAGCAACCAAGAAAAACTGTAATGGTGTCCATTGGTGCAGTGTCTGTAAATGTAGATGCAAGTGTCCATTCCAATCAGTCAGTGTTAATGTGTCAGTGTGTAGCAGCATTCAATTCTCTTATGGCTTTGGGGTAAAACTGTTCTTAAGTATGTTTGTCCATGATGTGACTGATCTAAACCGTCTGCTGGTGGGCAGCAGTTCAAACATATGATGTCCAGGGTGGAGTGTGCCATTTAGAATGCTAGTTGCTCTGCTGAGACAGTGAGAGTTGAACAGTTCCTCCAGAGAGGGCAGTGCACAGCGGGTGATTTTCTGGGTACTGTTGATGACTCTCTAAAGAGCTCTCTAATCTGCTGCTGAGCAGCTGGCATACCATGTGGATATGCAGTATGTCAGCATGTTGTCAAAGGAGTAGTGGTAGAAGGACACCAGTAGCTTCTTGTGCAGGTTGTTTCTCATGAACATCCTCGAGAAGTAGTCACTGTTGTGCTTTTTTAACTACAGTGGAGGTGTTGGTAGTCCAGGAAAGATCACCAAGAACGTGTTGATGTATAGTAGATTGGATTCTGCGTTGTTCTTCCGAAAATCTGTTATCACATTCCTTCCGGACTCACCATCATTCCCTCCGGTCTGTTTTCCATGGGTTCACTGCTGTAAGCATGTGCCTTACCTTGTGCTGATGTACAGTGAGTGTGTAGGTGTTGGAGGCTGATGAAGGTGTTCTATCTGTCTCGCAGTGAGCAAAGAAACAGTTAAGTTCCTCTGCCAAACAGACATCACTGCTGACAGTTACCTGTTTGCTCTTTTTGTAGTTGATGAAGTGTTAGACGCCCTGCTATACTGCTTTGCGTTGTTGTCAGTGAAAAGGTCCTCAATTTTCCTCTTGTAGGCTGCTTTCGTCTCTTTGAAACCCCTCTTCATATTGGTCTTGCCGTGCTGTATGCAACTCCATTGTTGGATCTGATGGTGTTGCATTCCTGGTTTGGTAACACTTGGATGCATTGCACAGTTTTATATACAGCGAAGTGTAATCCTTCACATTCTTAATGTCTTGGTTTTTCCATTTAAAGCAATCCTACAGCTGCCAGGAAGCTTCTCGGGGCTAGGTTTGTACAGTTCTTATGGTGGATTTCCTCATGACTGGGTGCATGCTGGGATTAAAAGCATGGATATGGGATCCGTTTGGCCTAAGTGCGGCAGGGCTTTTGACCTAAAACCATTTGTAAAATTTGTCAAGTATTTTTTTATTCTGGCCTTTAAATCCACATGGCTGGAATCACTGGCAATGAAATGGGTTGCTTTGGGGTGGGTACTTTTTGTGAATTTATAGAGCTGAGCAGGCAGGCTAATGTTGTTTAAACAACTGTGATTGTAACAGCGGTAAGCTCTAGTAAATGGTAAACAGGTCTGCATCTGACTCCAAATCTGTAAAACTTCTGTCTATAACTTTGGCATTGGTGCACCAAATGTTATGTACATAAATGCACAACCCCCTCCTTTGCTCTTACCAGAGTCTTTGTTTCCGTCCTCATGGATAGCTGTGTGGCCTGCTGGTTCAATGGCCACAGTATAGCCACGTTTCTGTAGTTTAACAGAATGCAGCAATTGTCATTAAGTTTGTTTGCACAGATGTGTAACTTCAGTTCATCAGTTTTGTTGTCAATGGATCTTTGAGAAAAACACTGTGTAGCACTGGTTTGTGTTATCGTCTTAGCCTAGCAAGTAGCAACATCAGTTCACTAGTCGGCTTATTGCTTACTAGTACCCAGGTGAAATTAGTGGATTACAGCGAGATCTAGGGTACGAGTTCAGGGGGGGATGTAATTATTGTTTCTGTTTAATGATGATTATTTCTGCTTAACCTTCTAATAGTATGTTAGTGCTGAACTAACACTGTTACGAACAGGAACATTTGTTTTATCTGAAGCTCATAACAGACATTAACACCACAGAGGTACCCTTGAGCAAGGTACCGGCCCTACACATTGCTTCCCAGCCTGCCCACTGCTTCACTTATGGAAATGGGTTAATCACAGAGAAGAATTTCACAATGTTCACACTGCTGTGTTTTGCTGTGCTCTCAGCTCTGACAGCTGACTGAGCCCAACTTAAACTATGGCCTTACTGTCAATTACCTCTAAAACTGACTGAAACCCACTCACACTAAGGCTCTAAGGTCAGTGTTGTATTTTGTGCATTTTTTCCTACATGAAACTAGTGCCACACACTGCAAGTATAAGCAGTATCAGAGATTCTTCTTACTAATTGCATTGGTAGTTAATCTAACACAGAAGACCTTTAGTCCAGCTCCTAAACACTTAACCAGTGGAAAAGCTGACTTGGATGCATATACTTAGAAACCACAGGAATAAAAATCCTGATCTGTCAACTGAGCATTTAAAGAACTCTTTTGTTTCCAACCTAAAGATAACCTTAGTATCATTACAGTACAGTACTCAGAGTTTAAAGACAAAATGAACTAAAGTGAAATGTATAGTTTAGTTCCCAGAAAATTACAAAGTCTTTCATGAAGGTCCTGAGGTTAGTGCATAGCCAATGTCATGTAAGTAACACGTTACACAAGTCACTTAAACTACAGGTTAGCTTCTGGTCCATAGTTAAGAAATGGTATAGCCCACTAATATTGTTCAGGTTTGTTTATCAGAAACCCCACAGTCATAACTTCCTTTATATGAGGAGTCAGACAGCCCTCTCCACAACCCTCCTGTAATTCTTACTCTGTTAAAGTAGAGGTCAGAGGGGAAGGACTCCAGTGTTTAAAATAGAGTTTTTGTCAAAGGTTTTATAAAGAATCTTCCAATGGATGGAACTATTTTGTTAAACTGAGATTTCTTAAAAGAACATCTGCAAAAAATGTAGGATTCTTTAGATCCATACAACTGTTTAGAAGCCTTTATGTATGAGGTTGGGGCTGAAACTCAAAATGATGGTAGATTTAAGGAACAATGGACAGTGATGGCAAGATATATAATGTGGACAGGATCAGGGCCACGGGGAGAGGATGGATGGAAAGGAAATGAAATGGGGGGCCTGAGGCTAGCGGACAGGTTCAGGGATGGATGGCCTGATGAACATGATTAGGTCAGGGTGCCACCCGCAGCGAGAAGGCACATTCCGTAGATCACCTTCCACAGGCTATTCATCTGTGCCTGGTTCACTCAGAGCTGAAAAGAATTTCTCTGTCAATGGCTCAGATTTGGTGCCGGAGAAACGGACAGAGATTAGGAATTATCCGAAAGTGTCATGAAAACTCATTGGAATACTAAAACAATGATCACTATTCTGTCACTAAAGGAGCACGTTTGCAGTGTATCTTCTTTACTGCATGTGTAGTGAGACCAAAACCAGCTGTAACGATTAACTTCATTTGATTGTTATTTTTCTGGTTTTGGATTCCCAGGAGTGACAGAGATAAGTAAATGCTTTTCAATTCACAAAGGAACATCATCCCTTCCACTGGTTTACCCCCACAAGTCACCCAGTATTCCACCCCCAAAAATTGCATGTTGCATCAGATAAGAAAAATATTGCATACAAAATAAACTACCACCTATCAGTCCATGGTGTATTGAATGTGACATCCCACCGGATGACGACCCTGGAGCAGTTTAGTCCAGTTCAGATTATTGTCCAGAACACCAAGGTACCTGTGGCTCTCCACAACCTCGGTGTCCATACCCTGGATGTTCAGTGGTTGCTGTGGTCAGTCCTCTACTTCCCTTTTTCTAGTCTTGTGTGCACTGTAAGCTTGATTCAATAGCATCTAGTTTCAATAGCATCTAACTGCCTAGGATATGTGCTAAATTAAGTTCACTTTATTATTTCCAAGTAACCAAATGTTCTAATGTTGTTAAAAAAAAAGTCTAGGCAATGCTAAAATTGTTCTTGTTTGTATTATGTTGTATAAAATGGGCAGATTGTGGGGTAATAGCCAGTTGTGTTGTGTGGCTAATGCCACATTGTGTGAAATTAGCCAGTTTTGGGGCCATGTTGTATAAAGGCAGTCAGTGTTTAGGCCATGCAATATAAAATGAGTCTGTAATTGGACCATGTTGTATGAAACTACTTGGTGCTTGGCCTCATTTTGTACAAAAACAGTTTGTGTTTGGCCCACATTGTATAAAATGAGTGTTTGAACTGTGTTGCATAAAATTAGTTGGTGTTGGGGCTAAGTTATATAAAATTTGTCTGAGGTTTTGCCACCTTGTATAACATTGGTGTTCAGATAAATAAGGAAGTGTTTGGACCAAATTGTAAAAAAAGTTAAATACAGTTTTATTAAAGGAGCAGTGTTTGTGCTATGCAATTTAAAAGTGGAGCAGTATTCAAGCTGGGCTGTTTCCCACTCCACCAATATGTCTTTGGGAGGTAAAAGGCCCAGGTGACTCAGCAGGTGTTCCATCTCTCTGTATCTCTGAGGCACCTAGTGTTCCCTACATTTCTCATCTCAACCTCAACAGAGAAAGTTAATAAGCATGAAACCACCTCTGTGACTCCAGGGGCAAAAACCTCCCTCACAACAAGCCCACTCCCTGACCTGTGGCTGGTATGCCTCCTTGGAATGAAGCAGCCATTAGTTAACTAAAGGCAAGTGGTTCTGGCTGGAGCAATGGCATTGGTTTGCCTTCTGGTCTGGTTGCATTGCTTTATTTACAGAGCAAGCACGAATGAATATATTTACAATCAACTGTTAACTGCCCCTCCTGTATAGTGGCACATAAAAGTTTTATTTTCCTTTTTGCAAGATAAACAGTGGCATTTCAGAGCCTCATCTGGGTGTATGAAGGTAATTTATACATTATTGCCTTTGTATTAGATCCTTCATCCTTTAATATCCAAGAAATGTGTTAAAAACTGTATTGAAATGCAAAGAATGCCTGCTGTCACCCACCCACATGTTTTGCTTACTAAGCACTTGAGAAGGTTTATTGATTAGAAAGCTGCTTATGAGTTCTACTGAGCACACTTAAATGGCATGCAAATGTAAAGCCCCTTTTTTGCTCCGACCCTCAGCCCCAAATCTTCACTGCAGTAACGCCACAGGCTGAGAATAGCTTTTAATATTTCATTGGGATTGAACCGAACCATATGCCATGTTAAAATGTATTCCTAAATGAGGCGCTTGGCTGGCTCATTTTACAGAAGCCAAAACAGAGCTGTTTTCACAGCCATGTTGTTTTTTTGGTCTTAATTAAAAAGAGAACAACAGCAGCCGGCACGCTGACATTTCCCTCGTCTAGACTGATAGCGAGAGTAACGCTTCTCTGCTCAATAAACACACGCTCTGAATGGGTCTTTGAGTCGAACTGGACTTCATTTCTCTCAGAAAAAGGTCCCGTCTTGTACCCTTGGGCTTCACACTCTTTTAATTCTATTAATAAGACTCCACTAGCTCATAATAATCCACTGTTTTGATAATAAAGCTAAAATACAGCCATAAAACATGCCATGTTGTTTTTGCCAAACGAATGGAGGTGACTGTTGGTGGACTTTCTGAAAAAAAAGGTCTGGGAGTGTCAGGGAGCTTTAATGTTTTTAATTATGACTTGCATTTGTTTTTCTTCTTTATCTGGAACATAGGTTTTCTCTGGAGGCTCTGAGCACAGAGGAGTCATTATTTGGTTACAATGGGCAGACAAGGCTTTGATGTAAATGAGCCTGCAGCTGTGGGAGACTGAGGAAGAGACAGTGGAGCTTAAGCTACTGCCAGTCATTGACTCATCTCAGCAGGAGAAAGTTTGACCAGGCTGCAGTATGTTTGATTCAGAGGTTCTTCCTCATCCGCTTAGGGAGTTTTTCCTTTTAAGCCTCAGTTCTCCACAGTGGTTCTTCATCATTCTCTTATGAAGTAATTTGTTTGAGCTTTTGTTCCACTCAGTGGTTCTTTATGCTCTCAGAGGCTTTTCCTTTTCCGTTTAGTGGTTCTTCCTTATACGCCAACAACTGTTCTTTTAAGTCTGGGTTATTCTCAGTGGTTCTTCATCATGCTCATAGAGAGTCTCTCCTTTTGAGTCTTGGTTCCCCTCTGTGATTTTTCACCATTGACTTGCTAAGTTTTGAACCTTGGTTTCTCAGTGGTTATTCTTCATTTTTCTTCAAAGTTATTCCTTTTGAGTCTTGAAGCCCCTCTGTGGTTCTTTCTCGTCCTCAGACGTTTTCCTTTTAAGTCACAGTTCTCAGTATTTTTCCCATTGTCAAAATGTCTCAAAAAATGAACACAAAGTTGATTCTTTGTTACTTTCCACTGGTGCTTTATCTCTCTCAGAGACGAAACCCTGCCGACTGTCAAAGATAATGCAGTACTCCAGACTAAACATTAACTGATATAGGAGGAAAACCTCTTTTTGTTCCTCTTATAAACTTAAAGAATCTTTACGAACACAGGGTTTATTTACAGATGCAGTTGTGGAATTTAACAAGCGGTGGAATTAGCATGGACAGTGACAGCGGCCTGGTGGATCTTTGATGAAGACAAAACAATCCAGTGTTTTCGCTTCCATGACTGTATCCACTCTGATCCAGTAGGATTTGAGCAGAGCCGTGGCTACAGTGAACACCGTGTCGAGATTACTTATTCATGCTCCTCAGAGTAATCCACCATTTCAATATCCTGGGTAAAAACAAGGAGACAGTGTGTTTGTGTGTGTGTGTGTATGTGTATGTGTGTGTGTGTGGGGGGGGGAGGGGTGCGTTCTAGAGACGATTCAACAAACCAATTCAGAGGGTTCAGAATAAACTGAAGCTGAAACGTGACAAACTGCGGTCAAACAGAAGTTAAAAATGGAGCTGGCGGGGAGCTAAAGGAAATAAACATTGCATTAATCTGCGGAGCAAGCGGAGATGGATGGAGATGCCAATGTGCTTTCTCTTCTGCAGCTGCAACACTTGTAATCCGCACTAGTGTTCATTTACTGCTCCACAGATAGTCATTATTTATGCGGCACCATATGGCCGATTTAATCATTCAAACAGTGTGCCATAAATGATTTGATCATTTGCGCAGCGAGGAAAGAAACCTCTTAAGGCAAGTGATCAAAATATCGATATCTCACTTGTATACAAAAGCCTGATGGCATTTTATAGGGGAAACAAGACCCTGCCATCCCCACGAGCGGGTAAAGAAGGACTCCATTCCCATTCAGCTTGCATACTGGTGCTGTTCTGTTATGCATGAATTCAGTACATGCTGCTTATTCCCAACCTGTTGCCATCCCTATCTGTGTATGCTCCGCTCTGAAGTGGCTCTATCGAGGCTCTAGTGGGAAGATTACAGCACTCTCGCTTTCCAGGCCGTCAAAACTGAGGCGTCAAATCTTGAGTTCTGTGTAAAAGCTCCATATGTCCAAAAGAAATGGGCTTCTCAGAAGCAGTTACACAATACAGTCAACCATGAAGTCATTCAGCACATTTGATTACTAGCCCTGGGAATCTGCTTATTATTTATAGTCCGAGAAACCAGTGGAGATATTTTCAAAGGAGAGTTACACAATGATCATACTACAGTGTTCTATGAAGTATATAAAAATGCTAAGTAAGCCTTACAGACTTTAGTTTGGAACAAACTGGCATTGGGGTTGTTTTTCAGTTTTATTTGGAATAACAAAAGACTGAACAAAACCAAAAAAGAAACCAAGAAACATCTGGAAATGCTAGGTTGGCAAACACAATACCAGAGGCAAGACCAGATGCAAGAAGGAGCAGTGAGTCTTGTTTGCAGGACACAACAAGGTGTCATGGCTGGCACGCTAGTCGTGGTGCCAGGCTTGGTTTTTCTGGTTTTCTTTTGTTCTTTTGTTTCTGTATGCCCCTATGCCAGCGTTTGCTGAAGTCCTTTTGGTTAGTTATGCACTTGTGTTCCTGCCTGTTACATGTTCCCGTCATGTTCCTGCCTGTTCCTGCCTGTCTTGTGTTCCCGTCATGTTCCTGCCTGTTCCTGCCTGTCTTGTGTTCCTATATGTTCCTGCCTGTTACATGTTCCTGCCTGTTTCCTGCCTGTTCTGTGTCCCTGTTCCCCTTGTAGGTCCCCCTGCCATGTCCACATGTCAGCCTAGC
>JBBPDC010031427.1:0-12266 GCA_037974485.1 Hemigrammopetersius urotaenia | reverse complement strand
ACAGAGAGAGTAAGAGAGAGCGAGAGAAAGAGAGTAAGAGAGAGCGAGAGACAGAGAGAGTAAGAGAGAGCGAGAGAAAGAGAGTAAGTGAGAGCGAGAGACAGAGAGAGTAAGAGAGAGCGAGAGACAGAGAGAGTAAGAGAGAGCGAGAGACAGAGAGAGTAAGAGAGAGCGAGAGAAAGAGAGTAAGAGAGAGCGAGAGACAGAGAGAGTAAGAGAGAGCGAGAGACAGAGAGAGTAAGAGAGAGTGAGAGAGGTTTAAATATGGTCCTGAAGGCACGGGAACTAGAAGAACTAAAATGAGTAAAAAACCCCAAAAAACATTGCCACGAAAAAAGCAAATAAAAAGCAGAGAAGATTTGAAGATTTCCGCGTAAAACGATCAGTTTTGTTCTAAAAAAAAATCTGCATGTGACTGGATCCGCATAAAACTGGGGGATTACTGTATATATATATCAGCTGATCGACGCTGGACTCTCCACACTCTACTCGCCTCTGATAATGATGCTTGGCTTCCTTCACCGCGCACCAGACATAGTATGAAACCTTTTTGTATGTGCTCATATTGCTAGTGTTGAGTCCAGTGTTGTAAGTGGTCAACCCATAGAGTTTGCCTGATGAAAGTTTTCACTGTTGGCATGGGAACGATGTCATCAGCAAGCATGCTAACAAAGCTAACAGCTACTTCATATTTCCAGGTGTCTCCCCTTATGAGGTCAAAGTCCCCCCTGTGGGACTTTTTGGACTGTTCCAAACAAACATCTAAAACTTCTGTCCTAGAAACACATAAGTAACACCACTAGAAACCTTGACTTTTCTAGTTTTCAAATATTTAAAAAATAAAATCTATCAATGGTGCTTCTGTAAATAAAATGAAAAGAAATCTTGAGATTTTCTAGCTAGCAGCCGCCTGTAAATTTTTTTTATCTAAAAATCTGCTCATACGTGAACACACCACAGCACACAGTGTGAGCAGCACGAAATACTTCCTCTGCATTTTACCCATTCACCAAGTGAAGCAGGGAGCAGCAGGAACACAGTGCCAGGGAGCAGTGTGTGGGACGGTACCTTGCTCAGGGTACCTCAGAGGTGCCCAGCGGTCTTGGGAATCAAACCCACAACTTCCTGATCACGGGGCGAATACCCTAACCACTAGGCCACCAGCTGCCCCAACACCTCAGCTATTCAGATGAAAAACACAAGGCAAGCAATGGCTTCATTGGCTCACTGTGTAGCAGGGGGCGATGAGAACATGCCCCATTTCACCACTATAAACAAATACACATGTTCTTTTAAATAACGTTGTTATGCTGTTGCTAACCAATTATGAATAAAGTACTTCTTACCATTAATGCAACTTCTGGTGCTGCTTGGTTTTGCTGATGGCTTTGTAGTCTGGTTGATCCGTGGCGAGGTTAAGCTTCATGCAGGCGTTGAGACTTCCATCCGTTAAACGTGATCGTAGGTTGGTCTTAATGTACCTTAGATGTGAGAAAGACTGCTTACATGCATACGCAGAGCCAAACATTGTCAGTACAGCAATACTCACACACTGCAGTGTGTGGTATGTGACGGGAAGCGCATTCCAAGTTTTGACAATCAGCTGGTCCTCGGGCTGGAGGTTTTTCATTTCTCAGCACTTGTGTTTGCTCGCCAACTCTGCTTGCTATCGTGCAAGTCTTTCCAAATCTTCATTCAGTGACTTGAACTTATCCACCCACATGTCTGAGGCTTTCAGGTCAGCAGCTTGTAGCTCAAAATCTCTGACAGAGACACCGGGGAAGTAACTGTCCAATGCACACTCATGTGGATGGGTGATGAACTTAAAAAACGAGTGCAAGTGTGCTTTGAATGACTGCAGGAAATTAGATGTGAAGCCTGCTAGCTGCTGAAGATCGAGATGTTGAGCAGGGTCACTTGCTGTGCATGCATCTTTAAACTCTCCCAGTTTTTCCAAAGTGTATTTAACGACCTGTTTCAGTGGTGGAGATGAAGAGTTCTAGCTTGTTTTCAAATGCAATCACTGCTTGTTGAAGTGATAAGACTGTATTTCCAAAGCCTTGCATTTTCACATTGAGCTGGTTCAGATGTTCAGTCATGTCCACGAGAACTTCAGGAGCCACTCAGTGTTGGCTAACTCAGGATGCTCAAGAAAAGTCCGGATTTCACTCAGACAAGCCGCAAAACGGCTGAGCACCTTCCCTCTTGACAGCCAACGCACATTGCTGTGCAGAAGCAGACCAGGATAATTATTCCCAACTTCATCCAGCAGTGTTTTAAACGGCCGATCATTTAAAGCTCGGACAACAATAAAGCTGACCACCCGAATGACCAGCGACATCACCTCACCAAGCTGCTCGCCACACATCTGAGCACAAAGCGCCTCCTGATGTAGGATGCAGTGAAAACTTAGGATGAGTCTCTTTTCATGTTCATGAAGAAACGCTATGAGTCCTCTGTTTTTCCCCACGATGCCCGGAGCACCATCAGTACACACCGAAATGAATTTATCCATCAGTAGATTTATTTCTTTAGCGAACTCAGTGAAAGACGTGAATAAATCCTCCCCTCTTATTGTCCCTTTCATCGGCAAAACAGCAAGACTTTCCTCACATTGTGTGTCATCGACTGGGATAAATGGCTTACGTCTGTTGATTCATCCAAAGTGAGAGAAAAGAATGGTGCTGCATTTATGTCCTTCACTTGTGTTGCCTCAGTTTGATTTGCCATCATGATGGTTCAATCGTGAACAGTTTTTGCCCTCCAGGAAGCCCCTCTGCCATGAGCCCGTCAATGTCCTTGGAAGTGGAGGCCTTCTTCCCAGGAGCTCCTCACAGTCCTCAGATTCAGAGCCCCTTTTCAGGAACTCTGTCGTCAGGGGCAGAACTTCCTATCTGGAGCCTCTCTCTGTCCTTAGGGACGGAGCCCCTTCCTTGGGCCTTTATAGTGGAGCCCTCTCTGCAGAGCCCCATTGAGTGCACTGTAGTGGAGCCTTTCCCTTAGGCCCCTCTGATGCTCTCTGTGAGCCCCACTGTGTGCACAGGCATGGAGCCCTTCCCTTGGGCCCCATAGATGCTCTCTGTGAGCCCCACTGTAAGGACTCCCTCTGCGGGGAGCTCCTTCCCCGGAGCACCCCCATCACCTTGTCTGACCCCAGTAACCCCCCCAAAAACATTGGGAAGGCCCCCTACCTCCAAAGGAGGTGCCGACCCTCCAACAACCTCACTACTGGCCATTCCGGGGCTAACTGTGGCTATGGGCCTTCCTACTGGACTAAATGTGGCTACAGGCCTTCCTACTATTTCCCCCAAAACAGGATACCAGCTCTGGGCTTATAGTTGCTGATTGTAAGAGTTAGGGTTAGGGTCAGTGTGTGTGTGTGTGTGTGTGTGTGTGTGTGTGTGTGTGTGTGCCAATATGTTTGTCCATTTGGATTTGTATGACAGCTCTGTCCCAATATCTTTGGCCATATTGTTAACCCTAACCCTAGGTTTAGGAGTTAGGAAAAAATTATTTTTATAAAATAAAGACAGGCAAGTGACAATTGCAGTAACTTGAATTAAACATTCTTTTAAATTAAGTAATAAATATAATTAAAATAAAACCCACTAAAATAAAAGATTGCCCCCAATACTAAATCTAAGATTTTAAATAAATCTTCTTCTCTTCCCTTCTAGATTGCCAATCTCCTGGAGGAGTTCCTGTCCTTTCTCCTGTTTTCTCCTGTACTCATGGTACATAACATGGTGGGTATTTTGGTAAATGTTACTTTTTTCATCTTATTTCATGGAGTATCGGGGATTCAGGTATTTACAACTTTCTAATTTTTCCAAGGTGAGGTAAATCTCTACCTGGCTGTGGAATCGGTAAGGGTTAGGGTAAGGGTTGCTGGTTAGGGTTGGGGGGTTAGGGGTTAGGGTAAGAGGTTGGAGGTTAGGTGACTCTGTCAGTAATTCTAAACTCAACCCCTTTTTGTATGCTACGGTTAATGCCGGATCCTGCTGTCGGGCGCGAGCACGTGGAAGTCAATTGAGATTTCAGAAGCAGTTTGTACTCCTTGTCGCATTTGCAACAGACACGCACTACAGCTCTTTCCTTGCTCAGGAAAATCAAAAACCCCAGCAAGACTCGGAACTTCGGAACTGGGGGTAGTCTCACCACTCCGTACCCTGGTGCCAGATCGCCACTGCCCAGTCCTGAGCTTCGCAGGCCATTAGGAACTTTTTACACCCTGAAGGATCCCTTTCATACCTTTCTGGCATTGAAGTGTGTCTAGGGACCCATGTGCACACAGGCTGGACAGGTGCTAAAGGTGCAACCGGGGCGGGAACAGCCAGCATCTGCGGCGGCCACTGCTAGGTTAGGTTCAGGTTTGCAACCACTCCTGTGAGCTAGTCCAGACGAGCAGTTACTGCTGCTAAGCCTTGTTGGAGCAGCTCCATCTGCGATAGGAGTGGAATCCCTGCTGTGTCCATGGGCAGCAAGAGTGTTTTTAATGAAATAAGGAAGAACACAATCAATCCACGAACATAAGAGAAAAGTCTGAACCAAAATGATTCCCTAAAGTCTCACTCCCTGCGGCTGAACTAAGTCACGTCCTCGGGAAAGGTCCCTCCTAGCTGAGAGGGACCGGGACGGACTGGTAAGTTTACTTAACAATATTCTCCTTCTTTCCTTTTGAGAATTCTCCTCACAAGGACCAGAGTACAGGGGGCTTCCTCTGGACGACCACGAGGCTGAATCTTTCTGCTAGCTCTGGAGAGGGAAGAAAGGGAGAGAGTGAAAGTCACTATTTTAGTTCAGGTTAGATACCTTCGAACTGGGTGCCTTTCTTCAGTCTCCATCCAGAAACTGCAGTACTGTTTCTTCTTTGAATCTTTCTTTGGGTAATGCTTCTTTTCAGAGAAAGCTCTGCGCATAACAGGTAGAGAGAGTAGACGGCCAACAAAGGATGATGGAAGAATGATGGTGACGGTGCATCAGTAGATCTGAATCGGCTAGACTTTAAGCAGGAGAAACACAAGGGGCACGACACAGACAACCAATCACAAGACACCACACATTAACTAAACTAATAAGGTCTTTACACAGATCCTCGAGACAGGAGCAGCGCCTAGCAGCCCGGTTACATCATCGCATTAGCACAGATGAGTACCAGGTGGGTCGCTGTGCGTCCAAAATCGCATACTTCCCTACTATATAGTATGCGAAAAACCGTAGGCGAGGCGAGTAGTAGGTCTGAATTCAAAATATTGGAAAAACAGTAGGCGAGAAGTTTCCGGGTGACCTACTGCTTCCGGCCGAATTCTGTAGGAGGCATTTGATGGACACTGCACTATCCCATAAGGCAGCGGGAGAGGCGGCATCATATTCGAAAAATGGCGGATAATGGAGACTCGGCTCTTTTCGAGTGTAAGTACTTTAAGGACAACATTGTTCATTGTGGTTAAATTACACTTGTGAGTAAATGCCCTCTGTAAAGGTAAAAAGTAACGCGCTGCTGTGATGACACACGACACGTGACAACAACAACACAGCGGATGCAGTGCGTCCGAACTCCATTCATACTGCCCTCATTCATACTGTCTAGAACGTACTGTTTTAACGGTAGAGCAGTGTGTTCAAGTTCAAAAGTAGTACCTGTGTGATTTCAGACGCAGCAGTGGAGATCCCCTCAGGCTCAGAACTCTGGTGACGCTTCTCTCTGAGGGCGGGGCTACACTCTAATCTGTAAAAGAAGTGCCACTGCACCCTGATAAGGCTTTAACACCATGAAGGTGGAGGAGAGACAAACACTGGCGTAAGTGTCTGTATTTCTAACCCTACTGGATGCCCCACCACTCCTCGCGTTCACTCAGGTTTGTTGACGGTGGAGTGGAGGTGCCGGTGTCACAGGGGTCGCTCTCACACCCATCATACCTCTCAGTTCTGTCCTTTCGAGCTAGGCTGCTTTAGCTAGAGATGCCGGAGTCTTAACTCGCTCTCCTCACAGATATAAACAATCCTGCAGGTTTAAACAGAACTCTCTCCTCTGTTCTCTCCGAGGGGAACTCCTGCACAGGCCGGACTGACCATTCCCCAAGCTGGGGCCACCGCGGGAAACTGCCCTCGACCGGTCCCAGCTCCACTCGGGCCCTTCCTCAAGCTGGGCCACCGCTGCCTAAACCCCAGGCGGAGATTGCTCCTCCTGATCCTGATGCTTATGGACTATAGACTCTCTGTTCCTCTCCAACAGTATTTACCCTCTGGACACTTAATCAAACCAACTTTGTTAGCCATAGAGGGCCTATCTGTCTATAACCTCCTTCACTGAAACTCTCTCCTGTATTTATCCTCTATTCTCCTTCCTTTCTCCGGGTCGACCCGAGGAGGACGGGTTCCACTTTTGAGTCTTGGTTCCTCCCGAGGTTTCTTCCTCCTGCTGAGGGAGTGTTTCCTCGCCTCTGTCGCCTCTGGTTTACTCACTAGGGGCTCGGACCTGGACTCTGTAAAGCTGCTTTGTGACAACCTGGTTTTAAAAAGCGGTATATAAATAAAATTGAATTGAATTGAACTGAATTCAGAGCATGGACACTCTGAATGGTGTGCAGCAAAACAGCATTTCCAGTTCTGTCAGCCTTAACTAAGCAATTTATGCTGCAATAGTTCTTCTGACAGGCTAATCTCTGCTACTCACATGCGTCAGTGAGCCCTGGACTCACCGGTTGTCCTTCCTTGGATCACTTTTGATAGGAAACAATAATTAGTTGCATATTCTTATTACAGTGGAAACCTATGAGAGGAACCGCAGATTTCCACGATACAATTGGCTTTACTTTAAAGTTTCTCATGAACATGAGCCTATTATTGTTCATAATAAACAAGTGCACAAAGCTCATTAGTCCTTAATTATGAGGCATGTGATATTTAATGGGTAATTTGCACAATGATATGGAAGCTAAAATTAACATATTGTGAATTAGTCATTTCTAAAAACCATCCGGATGTGTGGCATTTACAAAAAGGTCCCCTAAATGGAACCCTGTACTGTTGTCTGCTTATTTTAACAATGAAAGGTACTCATTAGTCCAGAACAGGAGTGCATGGGTGTGAGTTCCCTCCACTGCTTTCACTTAGCAAAGCCACAAATGATCCAATGTTAATCTTCATTGACCTCAGCTCTTGTGTCAAATGATGGCAATGCAGGATATAATTTCCAAGCAATTATTAAAGATGCCACGAGTGAAAATTGAAAATACACACTACTGGCTAATTTACTCATTAAATCTGCAAATCCAATCACATGGTCATTAGAGGTGCGCTTATGGAAATGATGGGGGACACAAAACCGGTGTTCATAAATTGGATTATCATGTTACATCCAGGAAAAGCGAGGACTTTAAGTCCATTATTAAATCACTAACTAGCTTTCAGATGTGTGGAATGATAAGATGATGTGATTAAGTCAGGGAATAGGGCAAAAATAATTTAAAACTGCGGAGAAAAACAACTACAAGGTTCACTTATCCATGCACCCTCTGTGACGAGAAGTGAAATGATAGAAATAGAAAACACTTGCAATTTGTATACAGTTAGATTAGTAGGACTGTACAGTACAACACCGTGACGACTGCATATGAGCTCGCCGAATGGAACTTGATTAGAATTGTTATCATTACTTTCATTTGTGAAGGCCAGTGTCAGCGATGGCCATGTTACTCTCTCTCGTCTGTTTACCTCCTGTTCATTTGTATTCCACACCACACATGTTTGTTTTCATTTCTTTTGTTTAATAAGCCAGTTAATATCAATTACACCCAAGATTGCCTTGTGTCTGCCACTCTGAACACAAACGCAGAGTGAAAAAAATTACAGATTTCTAATTGCTCTGACACTGTGTGTGCCATTGGGCCTCACCTGAACGTTTGAGCAATTTAAGACTTTTCATCTGCACACTTTATTTCCCACCACCTTCCCTTCCCTCACCTTTCTTCGTCGGCCAAGAAAAAGTGAGTTTAAAGCGGAGGGGGGATAGAGACAGAGGGTGGACGGAAATGACGAGAATCACAAGAGAAGAAGAAAAAACGCAGAAAGAGGAGGAGGAAAAACAAAAGGAGAGGGAGAGATAATGAGAAACAGGAGACTTAAATGCACAGACAGAGAGAGAGAGAGCTGAACCCATCTGTTCAAGCTGTCAGACCTTTTCTCCTAACAATTCATGGTGTGCATCTATCTGCTGAAGTGCCCCTACAGAGACAGAGAGGAGAGAGAGAGAGAGAGAGAGAGAGAGAGAGAGAGAGAGAGAGAGAGACAGAGAGGAGAGAGAGAGAGAGAGAAGAGAGAGAGAGAGACAGAGAGAGAGAGAAGAGAGAGAGAGACACAGAGGGAGAGAAAAGAGAGAGAGAGAGACAGAGGGAGAGAGAAGAGAGAGAGAGACACAGAGGGAGAGAGAAGAAAGAGAGAGAGAGACAGAGACAGAGAGAAGAGAGAGAGAGACACCTAGGGAGAGAGAAGAGAGAGAGAGACACCTAGGGAGAGAGGAGAGAGAGAGAGAGACAGAGAGAGAAAGAGAGACAGAGGGAGAGAGAAGAAAGAGAGAGAGACGCCTGGGAGAAAGCCATTCTGATGCCAGCTTTTTGACCTCCTTCGTGAGCAGGTTAGTGGAGAGACATGGAGCACAGCACTTTCAGAAAAATGATGATGATGATGATGAGCCTTTATTTGTCACATACACTGTTACATGCAGCGAAATTGGACTCCTCTGACCGTACATACACACACATCACACTTTGGGGGGGGGACAGGTCAGACGGGAGGTAGCAGAGGAAAAAGGAAATATAGAATGCATGTGGAGAGAGGAGGAGAGAAAAAGAGCTTCCCCAGACTGTCCTTCAGTATGGGAACAGGGGGGGTGTGGAGGTAGTCCAATGTAGGCAACAGCGTTCCGGTCCTGCAGCTGAAAAAGCACTGGTCACAGACCTGTTCAACCCACACTGGAGACAATGAATGCCACACTAACAGGTGAACATTCCAGAAATTACAGCTCTTTAAGGCTTTGGTACCCGCACTGATGCACTTCTGACTGTCCACAACAATGTTCGACTTTCACAGCAATACTGAAAATGCAACACCTTACAGGTACATGCTACGACAGGCAGGCGAGAAGAGAATAAGAAATATTAGTGTGGAATAAGAGATAAACTGTATAGAACATAAAACAAAAAAGCAACATAATCAAACAACTTCAGAACATCAGCAAAATGGCAAAGGACTGTTCTCACAGAACAAAGACTTTATTTTATTTCTGCAGACGGAGAGTTTTTCATCACCCAGGGCAGTCCATCCCATTTTAGTGGGGGGGTAGTATTAATGATATTGTACCTCCCCCATTTTTGACATATTGGGAGAAACTTACTGACTCTGGATTAGTACACATGCAGCAAAGCTTTACTTTGTTGTGCATTTATAAGCAGCAATTATTTGGTAAACACTGCCATCATGCGCAGTGGCTGGAAGCAATTGGAGGGCCCAGTAGCAGAATCTGTAACAATTTTATTTTTACTTTTAACTCAACAAAGTATTGTAATACCTGAATTAAACGTCAATCATTTGAAGCCTTCATTCCCTTTTGGTCTATAACCTCAGCTTATGGCTTATAGGGGTTCAGAGACCCCTGTACAGAGCGGGCCGTGAGACCCCTGTACAGAGCGGACCATGAGACCCCTGTACGGAGCAGACCGTGAGATCCCTGTACGGAGCGGGCCGTGAGATCCCTGTACGGAGCGGACTGTGAGACCCCTGTACTGAGCGGACCGTGAGTCCCCTGTACGGAGCGGATCGTGAGACCCCTGTACTGAGCGGACAGTGAGACCCCTGTACGGAGCGGGCCGTGAGACCCCTGTACGGAGCGGACCGTGAGACCCCTGTACGGAGCGGACAGAGAGATCCCTGTACGGAGCGGACTGTGAGACCCCTGTACTGAGCGGACCATGAGATCCCTGTACTGAGCGGACCGTGAGACCCCTGTACGGAGCGGACCGTGAGACCCCTGTACGGAGCGGACCGTGAGTCCCCTGTACGGAGCGGATCGTGAGACCCCTGTACAGAGCGGACCGAGAGATCCCTGTACTGAGTGGACTGTGAGGCTGAATTCGATTGTGTGAAAGCCAGTAACACATCTTCAGTCCACTGTACTGGTCCAGAGCTGGATAACTGCTGTAAACGGTGCTCAGCTGAAAATAATTTGGAATAAATGTGCATTTGTTTCACAGTTGGGAACAGCCTGAGTTATTTTAACCCGATCTGGGCTGTAACAATGGGTCCTAAAACTGGACCTTTTGTCGCACAAATTGTAATTTGGATTTAGATACGTTATGGACCTTCTCAGCCAAAAAAACCAAAGTGTAGCCTTTTTTTCCCCTCAGAGCTCTGACTTCAGCACACATCTCAACCAACCATCCACATACTGCAACAAACGCTGCTCTCAGGCAAAACATTTGTTTATAATTAATTTTTCAAAGACCTATTATAAATGTTAGGGGACTCATAATACCCCTGACACAATCTCGTGAACGTGTACGACTTCTCCTGGAACTCAAACACAAAGGAAACCAGACTGTCCAGAAGTATAGGGACAGTGAAAAATGCATTCACCAGATCACTCACAGAAGCACAATGCCGCATCGGATGAAAAGAGATCTGTGTAGAAATTACAACTGGATCACAACCATTAATCAAACCAGCATCATGCTCGCCTTGTGCATACACGGAAGCAGGAAGTAAAGCCAAAAACAAATCAAATAGAACCAACATGCCATTTATAATGACACCTGTACAGTTTCTCTCTGGGCGAGTACTACTCCTGTCTGCAATCGGTTTGCCAGCCGTTTGCAGACGTTTTCTTAGTTATGTTTCACACAAAGCCTGGAAAGAACATTTTGTTTAATACACTGTAACTTTCCCTTAATTTGTTTTAAAGCCCAGTACCGTTCACTGCTATATCAACTGAAAACCAGATGCTCACACACTGTTCCTACTCTTATAGGATTGGATCACAAGTAATGTTATGATGATTCATCAAAATTTTAATGAATGCCTGGTAATAAGCTGGCATGCAGGACCAATTCACCCCTCGTGCACATATTCATACACATAGGCCCACATTAAATATCCTCTATCCGATTTTTTTCTCTTTCACCTAAAGCTCCCTCAAGTGTGTGTGTGTATTGTAAGTGCGCAGGCCATATGTTACATTCCACTTCCTCCATTCTTGCCTCTTGCAGATGTTTCTTCGGAGCCTCCTCCAGCTCTTTTATTCGTCTCTCTCAGTCACTCATCACTGCACTCTGGACATCCTTGAGGCCAATGGCCCTCTTGGTCACACTCGTCTCAGGCCTGTCTGCTTCACCCACTGCCGTGGGGACGGAGACTTCTGCGCTTGGTTCACTTTGTTGAGCTCATTGTATAGTGGCCAGTGGAAAATGTGTAATGTGTAACAGGTAACATGTGATTGTATAGTTATTTAACACCACAAAATAAATTAACAGTAATTAAAATAAAATCCCAAACTCTCTATTTTTCACACCTAAATTCCCATTTTAGCAGACTCAAACCTGTTCATACAAACTCAATACCTCCAACAGCCTCACACGGCCTCAGAACACAGTATTTCAGCAGGCTTAACTCTGGGAGCGACCCAGACACCAAAGAGTCCAGAGAGCCCCTCTATTTCAGTCTGGGCTTCACAACACTGGAGTCCATACAAAATGTTGCCTTGAAATAGTCTCTCTAGATCAGACTTCTCTCCTGGAGTTCCTTAAAACCAAGTTTTCTGGGCTCAAACCAGTGGGATTCAAACCAGCAACAAACCTCGCCTCCACCGAGATTTGAAGTGAGCGAAGGATTTTCTCACCTATGATGGCTGGGGGTAAGCTTCAGCGCTGGAGCGGCCCACACCGGAGCCCCCTCTCCGTCCCTGAAGTCTTTTTCGTGGGGCTTGAGAGGATCCAGCCGTCGTGAGGTCTCATCTGGGGTGGCAAATATGTCACGGCAAGAAAATCAGCGAACAGGACAAAGACTCTCTCTACAGACGGAGAGAGTTATTCATCACCCAGGGCAGTCCTGGATTCTGAAGTTCCCTCTGAATTCGTCCTTCGCAGAGGATGTCTTATACTTTCAAAATTGCCTTTCGTCTTATCAAACATGGGCAGGAACCATGGCGCCTCCCCTGCGTCCCCATGGTGACGACCCTGAAGAAGTGCTTTCTGGTCTAAACAAAACACCTAATC
>JBBPDC010031417.1:0-12266 GCA_037974485.1 Hemigrammopetersius urotaenia | reverse complement strand
TGAAGGTAGGATTCGAACCCATGACCTCTTGGTCTGGAGGCAAGTATCCTACCCACTGAGCTACCTCCACCCCTCCACCCCTGTTGTGTTTGTGACATCACAACTATGATTTCAAAAAGCAGGCTGTTTTGTATCTTATTTATTAATATATGAAATGTATGGACGGGGCGATAATGTACCATTTGAAACAATATTAACAGGTTTTAAGACAATTTAACTCCAGGAAAGTGATGATTTGGGCTCTTTAATAGCTTGAACGGCATCACAGTCACAACATCTAGCACTAAAACCACAATTCCGATCTGTTGCCCATATCGTGCAGGTCTAAAATATTAGTATTTGCTAGAAAACAAATCTTCCAATCACTGATAGTGAGTCACAATTTCAAGTTATTTTATGAATGTCATGATTTTAATAAAATTAATAATCAGCACAGAATTCAGCTGCGAGGTCTTATTAAGCGAAATGGTTATAAACTTTAATCAGATTTTCATTATTTGTGCATTTGGAGTGTTTATAACGGTCATCAATGATCATCAATCATCAAGCAGAAGCGTCTGCTTCAGTTATAATCATCTAAACTGTTACAAACTGGAGCATTAAGTGAAGTATTCTGTGCTTAATTGAGAAAAATGGACAGCGTAAGCAGTAGTAAGTAGCTCCCTTTGCATCTATCCATTCGGTGGACCGTAATAAAATAACAAGGTTTAAGAAACAGATGTGCGCGACTCGAGCACTGATGGAAAAGAGCGTCGACTGGATGCCGTTAACGAAACGTAATAAAACCAAAAGGTGGAACGATCATAACTGAACGGTTAAAAACAGAGGCTCATGGGGGATAAAGACACGATGGTGCCGCCAGAACGATCAGCAGATCTGAGATAACGTCGGTAAATGCTGCAGCACCATCAGGCAGATGAACAGAATCGTGAGGGATTATTAAGCACTACTGGCAGAGAGGGGTGGTGGTGGGGGGGTGGTGGTCAGTGGCCATCTAGTAGAAGTTGAGCGGAGAGGTACATTAGGAGGCGGGCGGCCGCCCACGCGAGCGGCTTGTTTATTTCTTGGCTGTCTTTTTTCATTCTGTGAAGCAAGAGAGAAAATGGGTTCGTATGCTGCAGCAAATTTGCAGCCTGCTGATTTCCAGGCCACCTGTAAGCCGACCCAATATTGTCCCGGGAGCCGGAGGTGGGGGGGTGAGGGGGGCGCATTAAACGAGGTAAAAGCTTAGAGACCGGAGTGGTGGTGCGACTGCGAGCGACAGAGGCTGCCCGCGAATTCTCTTTTTAAGCCGACCGGAAAGTGACGCGGGTGGTGGGGAGCCTAGCGTGCCTCTGGACCAAGAGGTCATGGGTTCGAATCCTACCTTCTGCACCACCACTGGGTGCCTGAGCAAGACCCTTAACCCCACGTCGCTCCAGGGAGAGACTGTACCCTGTAGGTAGGGAATGGAAGTCGCTTTGGATAAAAGCGTCGGACAAACGCCGTAAACGTAAACGTAACGTAAACGTCCGATCGAGGAGCCAAAACGCTGTCGACGCGTTCAACGTTGCAAGTTCTATTCATTTTAAAAGCAATCTGTGATAGTGATTACGACGACATGGACCCGTTCCTGGAAGTCTTATCAGCTCATCAGTGTTATAAACAGACCTGAGAAAATGAAACACTCGAATCTTACTAAGCTACTGTCAAGGCCTGTCACTCCATTGTGTACCTATTTCTGCTCATTCATCCGCTCTGTATACACTTATAAACATACACTCACTGCGTTCATGCGCTCATTGCCCAAGGCTACATCTAGTCTTACTTTTAAATGTGCAATATAGTCTTACTTACAGTTCACACACATATTTATACTCCTACATTTGAATAGTTTATTGTATATCGTGCTGTAACATTTTATACTATTTTATTTGATTCCATTCGATTGTTTTTCTTAATTTTGCTGCTCGTAACTTTGTTCTGTCCACTTTTCTGCCGTGACCAAACAAATTTCCTACTTTGTGGGACTAACAAAGGTTTTGTCACACGCACCGGGTCACGTGACGTCACGAGGTCACGGAGATGACGTCACGCAACAGGAAGTAAACGTATCATCCTCGCACAGACATTGGAGTTGCTAACTTCATGCCCAAGTGTCGCCTCAGATTCCTCTCGAATCCTCAACTCGGCCGACTCATCGGTACCGCGAGCACTCTGGCTCTCAGGAGTCGGTTCGTATACTTTCCTGTGCGTGTTCAGAACGCGAGTTCATACTGGTGTGGACTCTAACTCCTCTAGGAGCGTTCGGAGACTCTCTCGTGTCCCTCACGTCTGAGTTCTTCCACCACGCTACAAACTGGCCACCGTTCACTCATCGTTCTGCCTGCCACCGTGACAGGTTTACCTTATTTGATCTTAATCAGACCAGATCAAAGGAGCAGTGCTAGTTTTAGAAGAAGGCAATTTTTACCAACCAACGATACGAATAGAACAGGTGAGAGACAGGATTAGGTGGGTCAGGTGGAGTGATATTAGTGATGGATGTGGATAACTGGTCCTAAACTGGTCCTGAACTCTGGGTAGTCTCCTGTTCAGACGGGGCTGCTGTGGGTGTTAATACTTTCTCACACAGCTGCGTTTCCAGACGGTGGATGCTGGATTGGATCAGTGGAGGGCGGAGCGCCGCTCTGTTGATCAGAACATTTGTAGCGACGCTCCGCCCTCATTATAGAACCACAAACTCAGGACTCAGTTTAGATCCTTATTTCTCCAGAACACCTCCATAAACTCACTGCTGAACTTCTACAGCTTCTCAGGAGACGACTTTAGGAGCGGATCGATATGGTATCGATGAGATCCGGTATCGATAAGCCGGATCTATATTGGTTTGCATGTAATCAGACAGCCGAGCGCGCCGCCTGCCAAGCCCTGCGCTCCGATTCTGTATATTATGGATCTATTTGGTCGTGTGCCTCCTCCAACATGCTAATGTGCGAAAAGCATCGTCGCTCATCCACATTAAGGCGAACTCTTTTCATCGGAGGCTTAATTTTTCTCCTCAGACGCCGCTAATGAAAGCGCTGGGAGGAAATATGACTAAAAGGAGTGCTTATATGAAAAGGAGCCAGCGCGTCCTCCGTGCTGACATTGTTCGGCGGGTGGAACGGATTTGCGTCTGCGGTATAATGAGCCGCCGAGGCCGCCGCCGCTCGTGGGAGTGGCTGGGAAACTATCCGTGTGTCTGTTTGAATGCCGAGTGTCAACATAATTTGATTCTTTTGTTCCTTTGTTCGGGCCGTGGAATCTGATATGAACTGTAATATCCAGACCCTCGGCGCTACCAAGACAATTCTATTTTCCTCCTCATTCTCCTGACGAGAAAGAATGGCTCTTTTCAGCCGCGAGAGAGAGAGAGAGAGAGAGAGAGAACAACGCCAGGAGAGGAGCTAAATAAATAAAGCAGGTACTGAAGCTAAACACTTCCAACTAAATCAAACGTGCCGGAAACTTGCGCTGAACTCCTGAAGCGCTTTCTGGTGGCGTTCACCGGCGAGTTTGAAGGGTTTCGGTGAACGAGGCTGTAACAAAACACGTGTGTCTGCTCCGGGGTGGGTGTGGCCTAGTAGCTAGGATACTTGCCTCTGGACCAAGAGGTCATGGGTTCGAATCCTACCTTCAGCAAACCACCCTTAACCCCGAGTTGCTCCAGGGAGAGACTGCCCCCTGTAGGTAGGGACTGGAATCGCTTTGAATAAAAGCGTCTGATAAACGCCATAAATGTAAATGTTTCATGTGAGTCTGTAGTTCTGCTGGTCTCAGGCTCCGCCCCTATTAGCCCCGCCCCTTTGTTACCATGTTCACCTGTGCCTTGTCCTTGTCTCCTCCTCTGCCTAGGTCTTCTCACGGTGGAATCTCTGTTACTGAGTTACTCTGTCACTGTTAGTGTTACTAGGCTGCAAAGAGTTCTAGATGAATGAGCTCCGCCCACTCAGCATTCAGCACCACCAGTATACTGATCAGCGCCTGATCATCTGCTCCTGTTTCAAATGTGTCATGGTGCATGAACACTGGCCGTAATAACTACACGAGTGTATAGAACCTGTGTGTTATGCGCACCACCGTGTTTTCCATCATTATATAAAGGCTTTATTGCTCGTAACAGTGATTATTTCTGAGTGAGTCATTCAGAGTCAAGTTCGGTTCAGTGAAACTTTACTGATTAGTTTAATCAGAGCATAAAACATGACTGAAAACTTGTGTCAAGCTAAATAAAAACGCCCAACATGTCAGTTTCTGTGCTGACGTCATCTCATCATCGGCAGTCAGTCCGTGCTTGTTCTATGGATAAAAACATATCTGCAATAACAACAAAAGAATGCCAGCCTCTGAAACTGTGTCGCATAGCGCCCTCTGCTGATCATGTATATAATTGATTGCAAGCCGCTCAGCTCAGATTTGGCGAGCCGGTTCACTAGATGGCGCCACTCGTCTGGGGAATCACCTTTATTGTGAATGGATCCAGGTTTTATAAACACACTCACGTATTATATACAAAAACATACTTTAGTGTATATACATATTATATTTATATATATATACTAAAGGGGGCTCTCCACTGACTGGTTCCGGCTCGGTTCGGTTGTACTCTGTCCATTTTGGTTTCGGACCTACAGTTTTCCACTACAATTGGTTACTATAGCGACTAAATATTCTGAGCAGCAGCGCGAGCGGAAGCTCTAAGCTGAGGTAAACAACCCGGCATCATTACAATCGCCAGCATGGATGAACCCCGTTCCGTCAACAACACTGGCGTAACCATAGCGACCGCCAATCAGTAACCTGCAATATGTACACGTCATCATGCAGTATCGGTTCAGCACGCTTGGAACCTCGCCCTAAGTGGTACCAAGAATGGAACCGGGTACGAGTAGAGCTGAACTGAGCTGGTACCAGTCAGTGGAGAACCCTCATAAGAAGCGTTTTTAGACCCCGCACCACTGAAAGTGCAGTTTATGTCCAAGAAAAGAACCATTTGGAAATCTCTCTCTCGCTCGGTGGCCGCTGAACAGGACTGGAGGTTCTCCCTCGACCACCTAAAGTGGTGGTGCTTTCCATGTCTTGCAGGTAGCACATGCTAGCCTTCAGCATTACAATCTGGTAGCATCATATGACGGGGCACACAGCCGGTTCAATTTGCTAATTCCAACCAGTGTAAGTGTGTACTCATCACATACTCAGTATCGCTCTCGGTATCGGATCAATACAGGCCAGAATCGCTGGATATTAAATCAGAAAAGGTCCTGAACGACTAAAGTAAACCCTGAAATCCTGAAGTAAACTCGGAGCTAAACTCTGAAGGACATGCAGTAAAGAGACCCAAAGACGAGGACACGAGTAACACAGGCGAGCAGCGGGGCTGCGTCCCAAACGGCTCCCTGCTCCCTACATAGTGCGCTAAAACACAGACTCCTGCACTAACAGTGTAGAACACGTCCAACACAGAGACACTGGAGACTCAGGCGTGTGCAGAACTCCAGATTGAACACACTGGGTCTATATGGGTGTAGAAACTGGAGTTTATAACTTACACAGCGCCCCCTAGAGGAAGCAGAGAGTGTTTCAGATTCCGACACACATATTTCTGCAGCTAAAGCCCTGCACATTCGTCTCCGTGCTGTTTTCGTGTCCATCCCTTGTTCCTCTGCTCTCTCCCAGTCTGTGGCTCTGCCTCACTCAATGAATTTTAAAGGGGTACAGAGGACCGGAGGCAGCTGCCGTCCACGCGGAGAGGAAATTCTCCTCGGCAGCTGCGCTCGCTCCTACAAGCGAGGAGGAGTTTAACATGACACACTCGCCAGCGAGGAGGAAGACTTGCAGGCTTTGGGGGGGGGTCAGAGTCTCACAGACCTCTCGCAGTCAGGCAAGAACGAAACCTGCATTATTTATGTTGGTTTCACACGTGAGGCATGAGAGTGTGCACGTACACCGCGGACCAAAAGTACGAGGACCAGAAGTTTTTCAAACATCAGCAAAGTTTAAACAAACAATATCTAAAAAAAAAATACAGTAAATCTAACATTGGAGAAGTTCTGGGGCCCTTTACTGACTGCTGGCCAATTCAACACACTTGACTTAAGAAGTCCCTAAAGTGCAGCTCAGTGTTACGTACTGAGACTTATTACTTAGTGAATACAAGAAATACAGTCCAACAGTCCACACACACACACACACACACACACTACACCAATAAGAGTCCTCACACACACACACACACACACTACACCAATAAGAGTCCTCACACACACACACACACACACACACACACACTACACCAATAAGAGTCCTCACACACACACACACACACACACACACACACACACACACACACACACACACACACACACACACACACACCATTAAGTAAGACACTAAAAACTGAGTAATTGAAAACTGTGTATAGTAGTAAAAGTGAAGTAGACTGTTTCCACACCAAATGAAAGATAATGATCAGTTTATTATTGATGGTGGTGTTATCATCATCTCATATTTCAGCCATAGTGCCTCAGACAGACTGGAAACTGACACTTTAATTGAAAGTGTGCATGTGTGTGTGTGTGTGCGCGTGTGTGTGAGATCAGTCGGTTCCCAGACCTGCTCCGGTTCCTCCCAGTAAGAAGAGGAAGCGGCTGCTGGAGGAGGTTCCCGAGCTGCAGAGCCCGAAGCCCCTGCTGAGCGGCGCCGTGTCCCTGGAGGCCTTCCTGGCTGCCCTGCACAAGGTACTGCCCCCTCAGAGCTGGTGGTCTCTCTCTATCAGGCGTAATCTAGAACAACCACGCACACACACCTGCAGAATCACCCCCCCCTTTTTTTTTAAGAGTGTGTCTATGTGAGGTCAGTAGTTTCTGGATAATGAGACAAAGTTCAGATCATATTACAGCTCAGAGGAAGGTCCTGGTTTTCATTAATATATTATTAAACCCTGCAGCCTGACAGTGGATCCCTGTCCTACAGGCCCAATCAAAGTTTCTGCAGACAGAGGGTGCTGAGCGGCCTGTTACACACGCGTCAGGGACAGAACGACTAGAAAAAGAACAACTGTTTAAAAATGATAAATAAGAAGTGGTGCGAAAACTGCAGTTTAAAGGAAGGGTTTGGCGAAAAATCAGATTCTCCACTTAACCCAGAAGATCTTTACAGCTTTAATTCAGAACTAGGAGTCAGTAGTCACCCAAATCTTTTCTGTAAATACAGCACTGTGCAAAGGTCAGATTGGTGGGTCAGAACCTACCAAAAGAGCTCTAAGGAAGAAGAACCGGTAACAGGGTCCTGGACCCTTGAGGTTCTCTGATGGTGGTGGGGAGTGAAGACCAGCCCGTCTGGTTCTGATCCACAGAAGATCTGCTGGAGAACAAACTGCTGAAGAAGTTCCTGCTGCTCTGATAGAAAGGAGTCAGAACACACAGTGCAGTGCCCCCTGCTGGGTGTGGGGCTGCGTAGCTGCAGACTGGTCAGAGAGCCCATGTCCTCCACCGATATCCCATGTTTTATTACTGCTAACTTCAGCATAATCTGAAATATTGTTATATTGCGTTTGATTTTTTAGCTCAGCTGAGCTGTTATTATTGTTATATTCTTCTTAGTAGTAGTAGTAGTACTCTTTAGCATATACGTACATGAGTAATATTGATATCAATAATAACAATGGTAGTATTACTACTACTAATACTAATAGCTATTATTATTATTGTTATTCTTTTTATTATTAGTTATTCTTCCATCTCCAGGTTAACTGTGGAGCTCAGAGTGCTACAGATCTATCCTAATGCAGAAGCTCAGTCCCATTAGGATGACTGTAGCTGTGTGTGTGTGTGTGTGTGTGTGTGTGTGTGTGTGTGTGTGTTAATCCTGGCAGTCTTCCACAGGCAGTTAGCGTATCGATGCTCACTAATTAAACTGGAAGCCGAAAGCTGTTGTATTTTCTCGGTTTTAAACAGGTAGCGCTCCTCCTGCCTCGCCTTGCGCCAACTCCGGGGGAATCCACACACTTTAAATGAGCCTTTACCTCAAGAGTGCTTGTGTTTCAGTTTCTTCCGGGTCTCTCTGGAGAAAATCATATCACTTCGTGTTCCAGATTTAGCCTCCAGATTGTCATAATGCAGCGGTTTCAGCTTCAACCTGGAGCTCCAACACTAATCCATCACTAATTCAGCAAAAATCAAATATACACAGTTATTATTAGGGGTGGGAATCTCTGAGCACCTCACGACCCACTTGTGATCGGACCACATTAACGGTGTGAACAGGGCCTCAGTGATGAGATAATGAATGCTTGGGCATACAGACACACTATATTGTACTGTGCAAAAGTCTTAGTCCCCTGAGAAAATGCTGCTTAAAAGCTGTTTACTGCTGGGCAGTGGTGTTCAATTAGTGTTAAAACTCTTACATATACAAACAACATTAATACAGTAAATGGTGGTTTTATGTGGCAAAGTGTTCGCTGAACCATTTCCAGACCTGTTTCCTCATGGAAGCCAAGGTTTACCTGCAGCTCCATCAAATCCCTGGTTTGGCTCTTTTTACTGCAGGAGATTAAATTAGCTGTTGATTATGGAATTTTATTCCTTCACCCAATGACTGGAGGCCCTGAGCAGAAACCTGGACCCAAACCTGTGTTCTTCTAACAGCTCACAGAATATCCACTACTTTTTAGAAAAAATAAATCTTTCTTGTTTGTTTGCATTTATTCTAATATTCAGCTGTTTTTGCTGCAGAGAGAAGCCACTTCTAATTTCAAACTATTTGTACAGGTGCCTAGGACTTTTGCACAGTACTGTAAATCCAAATACACAAATACAACATTCATCACACTGTGGTTAAAACCAATACTGAGACTAACATACCAAACACAACTATGTTTGAAACTAAACACACCTATATTGCATGTCTTTTTTTTTCTTTTTTTTTTTTTTAAAGTACTGCTATATGAACGTAATTGGAATAACACTTTAAACAAACACTTTAACAGCAGTGTTCCTTTAACATAATTACACTGTTACAGTTCAAATATTACTGTAAATCTCAACTTAAGCATTAATGTAATCAAAGCTATTGATTACATTAACCAAAGCTATTAACCACTGCAGGGCGTTCAGGTTTTATGTAGTTTATTATTGAGAAACAAATTCAGGGACCGACTCCATATGAAAGTCTGTGTATCTGAATGCAGTGTTATTAAAGTAACATTTGGTGTAATGGTTAGGCATCTTATATGGACAAAAGTAATGGGACAGCTGTACGTGTCGGATGGCTTTCGCGGGGGTTGGGCGGCCCATTACTTTTGTCCATATTAAATAGTTCAATGCTTGTATTACATTGGTGAAGGCACCAAACTTTCAAAATGGAAGGATTTTTAACAACCTGCGTTAACGTGTGGTGAAATAACTGTCGTTGTTAAGTAAACAATGCGATAATAACGTGTGAACTTTCCCAGCACTGTTAAAAACATAAACCAAAACTGGTCTTGGAGTCACTTTCCTCCACCTCATGGATTAGTTTCTCCCCAAGTGTTGTTTTCCGAGTTATACTGTGTTTTAATGAAGGGCGTCTGGTTTCACTGCAGTATTTGAGGGGTGACATTTGTCTTAGATAGTGGGTGGACACATAAAATGGGAATAAAATTGTGAAAAAATGTAATTTGAAACTTCTACATGCTCTGCAGAAATTTAATTCAAGATTCAAGATCTACAGACAGCTGTGCAGTGAAATGTAACCCAGAATCGTTCCTGAGACAAAACCTAGTGCAACGACTAGAAAATAGAATACAGAGTAAATAATGGAGTGATGGAATAAAGGGGAGAACATGTAGAGAACCCTGCGTTTAAATTAGCTGTTTAAAGTCTGATTGAGGACAGAGACTAAATGGGATTTGTTCCCGAACTGTTACCAGTGAATCGTCCCTGTCAACGGTTTGGGCTCTTCCCGGTCCGTGGCGGTGAAGAAGCGAGAACTGAGTGTGTTCTACGTTTGAAGTGTCAGTCAGCAGTGAATCATAACGGGTTTGGAACGAGGCCCATATTTACTGCAGTTTTGGAGGCAACAAATGTTTCCAGCCCTCATTAACACAGAACATCAGAAACAAGAAACTTCTCCCAAAACAGTCGGCCCTGTCTGTCTCTCTCTTTCTCTCTGTCTGTCTTTCTGTCTCTCTCTCTCTCTCTCTCTCTCTCTCTCTCTCTGTCTGTTTCTCTGTCTCTCTCTCTCTCTTTGTCTCTCTCTCTGTGTTCTTATTTAATGACTCTCCACCTCCTCTGCTTCACTTCAAAGAGTTGCTAAGACTCAGGGGGAGGAGAGCCAATGTTCAGATCTCACTGCTCCTACAACACACACACACACACACACACACACACACACACACACACACACACAGTCTTTAAACAACTCTTTTATCAATACAAGACGCTTCTGAAGTTAAATACACTAAATAAGTAATGAAAGAATATAACAGGGCTTCATTCCTCGTGTTCTCAGTGAAATGGGAACGTTTAGATGAGACACTTGAACTAAACATTCATCATTCTGACACTAGCGGACTGTTCTGAGATCAGATCACCCAGACCCGGTTCAGAGATGATCTGGTCTAGGTGTTCATATGGAGATAGAGCAGGAAGTGAGATCCGATCACAGGTGCTCATTTCACTGGCCGATGGAGAAACGTTCTAATGCCAGAAGTCCTTAGAACTAATTGGACCATAATAGACATTAATGGTGTGAACAGGATGAAGCAATGTTTGGCTGTGAAGATATAATATATACACATATATTATATACATATATATATACAAATACTGACGAACATTCATCACACTGTGGTTGGGATGTTCTCAATAAATGATTTTTCTTGGCCGGCGATTCACTGAAGAACCCGGTTATCAGAATCAAAAAACATTATTTTTGCAATTTTCCTGCCACGTACTGTGATTATGCCTTTCAATACATTAAAAGGCCCAGTTCATCACTTTTCTGGACTTAAATAGGCTTTTTTTTTAATGTATTCAGAGTGGCATCACAGAGGCGAAGGTGACCTCGCCTGATTCATAGCTGTTGTTTTTTTTATGTATTCAATCTATTTGTAATGTATATTTTATTTGCCATGTTTTGTGTGGTCAGAGCGGCATCACGGAGGTGAAGGTGGAGGAGACGGCGGACGGACACATCCTGCACCTGCAGGCGGAGGACGCTCTGATCCAGCTGGAGGAGGACTCCACACACATCGTCTGCGACAACAACGAGCCCCTCCGCGCCGCCCTGAGGGACCTGGTGCTGCGCTTCCTGCAGAAACTCTGACCTCAAATTTGCTGAGACCCCTGAGCGACTGACCGTTCTGTCACGTATCAGCACTGAGACACGACTGAAGATGCTTTAGTCTTTTTGCAGTTCAAAATTCAGCCGGTGACTCATCGGACAAAAATGGATCAAAACTGCCTTGTTTTGTCCAAAATAATTAACATTTTTGGATTATATGGTTCATAAAAGCACTCACGAAAGCCCCCTCCCCCACTATATCTGTATTGGGAAGCTATAAGTGATATAGAGTGACCTGTAAGTGAGATATGGTGCAGCCTCTGTCTCGCTCTCTGTCCCTGGTCTTACAGGTTCTGTTGATCCTCTAAAGAAACAACCCTCTGCACATTTTAACACAGTTTCTGTATTGATTTATATTGAGGTAAAGCTGCACGAGTTTGTGTTTTGGGGTGTTTTTGTAATAAATAACATTTGTAAACATGTTCTATGTGGTTCTGGAGGGGGGTGGTGGAGGTTGCAGTTGTTTGCAGGTTATTTTCCACCTCGCGGCTGTGAGGATTTGGCAGCAGGGGGCACCACTGAGCAGCCCGGGTTCGGAGCTGGAGACTTTCATCGATTCTGTCTGAGAGATTGTGAGCAGTGATCATTGTGGAATAAAGGGCCCCGTACAGATGGATGTGGTTACACACCAGAGAGGCTGAACCTGCTGTGTGTGTGTGTGTGTGTCACTGTTCAGTGTCAGTAGTTCATAAACTAAGTTAAAAAATCTGCATTTTATTTTATCTGTAACACTCAAACTCTTCCTGAGCTGCTGGTCTGGTCTCAACTCCCAGCCAAAATCAGGCTATCCTCCAGATTCAGCACTGAGAAGATGTGAGGATGAGAAGATGTGAGGATGAGAAGACGAGAAGGTGTGAGGATGAGAAGATGTGGAGGTGAGAAGACGAGAAGATGTGGAGGTGAGAAGACGAGAAGGTGTG
>JBBPDC010031407.1:0-12266 GCA_037974485.1 Hemigrammopetersius urotaenia | reverse complement strand
CATCCATCCATCCATCCATCCATCCATCCATCCATCCATCCATCTATCTATCTATCTATCTATCTATCTATCTATCTCTCCATCTATCCATCCATCCATCCATCCATCCTTCCATTCATCTATTTATCTGTCAATCTGTCTATCCGTCTATCTATCTATCCATCTATCCATCCATCCATCCATCCATCCATCCATCCATCCATCCATCTATCCATCTATCCATCCATCCATCCATGTATCTATCTATCTATCTATCTATCTATCTATCTATCTATCTATCTATCTATCTATCTATCAAGTACCAGTCATAAGTTTGGACACACCTTCTCATTCAACGATTGACTGATGACAGCTTTGAACACTCTTTGCATATTTTCACTCAGATTCATGGGGAATCGACCTGGAATGGTGTTTAATTAACAGGAGTTACTACATCAAGAGTTCATTAGTGGAGTTTGTCTCCTTCTTAATGTGTTTGGGATCATCAGTTGTGATGGTCGGGTTTGTCCACAGTTAGTGATCCTGTTCCACTACGGTTCTACTGCACATTACGGCAAGAACCACTGAACTAGGTAATAAAACAACAGTCCATCATTACATTATTACAGAACAGATTCTGATGTGGTGTGTTTAACTCTCTTTTGTTTAATGCATAATTGCATGTGTTCCTTCATCATGTTGTTTCTTTTTAGTATTAATCTACAATGTAGAAAATCCATCCATCCATCCATTTTCTACCCCTTCGTTCCGCAATCAGGGTTGTAGGGGGTTGGAGTCTATCCCAGCTGCTTTTCTTTAAAGAAGAGTTTGAAGAGGTGTGTGTTAAAATATTCGGATCACTCTCCAGCCCCTTCGTGGGACTTAAGCTGTAAAAAAACCTGTTCTGAATGTAATGTGTTTTTGTGATGTCACAAAGCCCAAGCCACTTACTGGTTGCTGCATATTCAGCCTGCAGCAGTTTAGCTTCACCCAGTGGAGCTGAAGTCATGATGACAGTTTCAGTGTGGAATGCTTTTTGAATGAAACACAAAAAGACAGCCAATCTGAACAGAGCTCATTTACATATATTTACGAAAACAGCCTGTTTAATGGTTACATAGAAAGGAAGTACATAAACCCATTCAAAAGTCATGGGGACCTCGAGGAAGTAATAAAATAGGAAATGTGTGAAATATGTAGCTTTTATGTGCCACATTGAGGTGAGCATGTGTGTAGGAGTGTGTGAAATATAGTCCGGTATGTAATATTTATGTATTGCATTATGTTCCATTTTACTGTGGAAAACGTCCACTAGATGTCCAGATTGTCCTCTGTAGCCTTTGGAGTGGGATGTGTGTGTAAAATTTTTTGCACGTTCAACCTCCCTCGTGTCCGAATTCCTCAAATACTTGTAGGATTCCCCAACCCTTCTTCGCTGGACGTATTATCGTGCTGAATCACACCTTGTCTCTAGGACACCTGAGGAACGTGTCTGACCAGTGCGGCTGGAATGCAGTGAAACTCACTGGAGGAGACTAGAACAGGGAAGTGGAACCAGTACTTGCATCACACAACTGATCTAGGCTCAGTTTTTGGCCTTTTTCGAGTGATTTTGGGGTCTGTCAGCTAAAAACTGGTGTGTAGAGCAGCACAAACTCAAACTCTAGCAAAAAAAAATATCTATTGATTCAAGTAGTAAAGTTGGCTTAGCAAAAAAAAAATCTTAGATAAACTCCTGAGTTTAGAACTGTACTAGACGTTCCTAGTCCATCCACCATCTAATAGCACACAAAGTGAAGTGTGTGATTCTCTGTTGATCTCAATTTCGATCTTTTTGGTCTAAAATAAAAGCTAAATCTCCAAAGTGAGAGGTGTGAGCTGCAGAAATGTGATCCATAAGCTGAACCTGGATCACAACAAAATGAAATTAATTTAAAAAAAAGTCATGTGAAGGAATGAAATGGAACTGAATAAACAGTGGTTTACTTTCTTAAGGTGGAATTAAACATAGACACATACTACAGAGAGGTACAACCTTGTGACGTTACATATAAGTGAGTGAAAGGAGCGACTCCTCACCTCTGGGTAAAAAGTAAAACTGATCCGGAGACAGCGCTTCCGCTCTGGTGCATTTTATGAATGTGGGACAAACCTTTCATCTCCTCATCTAGATGCCATTCAGAACACGAGAACAAATACAGGCACATTCATAACAAATAGGCGCACAGTTTTGCTCTCATTTAACTACCTGTAACTGCCTCTTTGTGTTATAATAATAATAATAATCTGAATCTGAATCAGAATTGTTTATTGATCTTTATCCCTGAGGATATTGCTTAAACTATAATTTTAGTAATAATAATAATAATAATAATAATAAAAAAAATAAATAATAATAAATACTAACAAATACTACTACTACTAATGATAATAATAATAGCCATAATTGTCACCATAACAACATTAATAATCAGTATAATCAGCATAATTATCATCATCTTTGTTGTCAATAATAATAATAGTAATATATATTGTTCATATTAGATTACCTACTTGTAACTGCCTTTTGCATAACAACAACAACAATAATAATATTGACGATCATTGTTACCATCATCGTCATCTGTTGTCAATAATAATGAAAAGGAGCATTTTAACAATAAGAATATTAATCATCATAATCATACTAACAATACACTGTATAAAACTGTCCATTCAAAGCTGCTTACAGTGCTTGAGGACACATCATATGTATTTGAATATGAAGGAAATATTCCCACTAATTTTGACACCAAAACAGCATTTACATCATGGTTGTCATTTAAAAGCCCTGTTATAAAGGATATGTGTTTCAGATTTAGGGTAGTGGAGGGGTGAGCGGAGGTCAAGTTGTGTCCACTCTCTCCAGGGCCTTGTTCTGCGAGCTCTTTGTCATTTCCACATCGTTTGGGTGGTGTTTGTGCTGGTGTGCTGTTCTTGGGCCCATCCTGAGGAACAATAAGGCTTTTCACTCATCGCCCACTTATCTAGAATAATAAGAGCCTGGGGGCGGGGCGGGGGCGGGGGCGTGGCCTGGCTTCAGAGTCCAGCCAATGGGAAGTGGGGAGGTGGGCGGGACCAGGGTGCTGAATACAGGGTGTGGTCCTGAAACCTGTGGGTGTAGTCTTCATATGGAGTGTGTGTGAGTGTGTGTGAGTGAGTGTGTGTGTGTGGTTTAAGCTCACGTTTAACCTGGGTGAAGAAGTTCAGCCAGCCTCTGGCTTGTCACTGCTCAGCTGGAGGAGCTGCTTTTTCCTGAAGAGCTGGAGGATCTCAAAGGATTTACGGAGCTGACAAATCCAGCAGCTTCTCTTACTGGGGTGGGCTCCCCACACCTCTGTTCTGGAGTGGACCTGGGGGGTTAGGAAGCTGGAGGGACACACACACTAGAGGACTGGCCTCCAGGAG
This sequence comes from Hemigrammopetersius urotaenia, assembly GCA_037974485.1. Lineage (NCBI taxonomy): Eukaryota > Metazoa > Chordata > Actinopteri > Characiformes > Alestidae > Hemigrammopetersius > Hemigrammopetersius urotaenia. Next base: position 8,840 of record JBBPDC010031407.1, on the reverse strand, counting down.
CAAAGCAACAGGTGAGGAAAAACGAACGCCCTGCACTTTCTTAGTGTTGTCGCGTGGCGCTTATTCACTATATATGCTTTTTGGGACTTTTTTGTCTCTGATTTAAAGCAGAAACACATTTTTTTCCTTTCAGTTTCTCATTTGCTACGTTTTTTATCGGAGTCTTTCATCTTCAATCTTTTGAATCGCTACTACCTGTCCTGTCAGAGTGCGAGTCCCTTCACCTCACCAGTCTGACTGGCTTTGCTCTTAGTCATGGTTAGACTCGTGGAGACACTGAGAGGAGGTGAGGCAGCAATTTACTTAACATTAGTAGCCTTTTCTGCTTCTAAAACTATGTTTTCATTCAGAAAGTCTGTCCTTCTAGGTGTGATTAGTAGCATGTAATCGGACCTAAGAGTGGAAATTAAAGACAAACTATAATTCCCCTTAAAGAACTGCTGGGAGTGTTTGTTAATAGGCGTTTGGCACCATTTATCAAGTTTAGCCTATGAAAAGTATAGCAGTTTATGTTATGTGATCAGTAGCTGAACTATTACAATAAATTAAGGTTCATCAGTGGCCTTGGATGTTCTGGGAAAGGCCTTTAATCTACCTTACATGGAAAAATGAAAGACCTGCTATAATTCCCATTACAGAACTGCTGGAATTACTTCTTAATGGGTTTTAGAACCATTTATTAAGTTTTGCCTATAAAATTACCACAGTTTGTCAGTTGGTCAGTAGTTCCACTCTATTCAAAGAAATGAAGGTTCCTGTCTGGCCTTGGATGTTCTAGGAAAGGCCTTTAACTGACATAGGACCTTTACTTTACATGGAAAGCTTTTAGAAGTTCTTTATTTGGAATTAAAGACCTGCTATAATTCACATTACTGAACTGCTTGTGAGTTTACTAAAAATGATGGCAGTTTATGTCATTTGATCAGCATTTACACTCCATAAAGAGGAATTAAGGTTCCTAAATGGCCTTAGATGTTCTAGAAAATGCCTTTAATTGGTATATAACCTTTACTTGGATATTTTTAATATTTACAAATGAAAGATGTGCCCATTAAAGAACTTCTCGAATTGCTTGTTAATGGGTGTTGGTACCATTTATCAACTCTTAGCCATAAAATCATGGCATTTTATATTATTTAGTCCGCAGATACAGTCTATGAGAAGAAGTTAAGGTCCCTCGATGGCCTTGGATGTTCTAGGAAAGGCCTTAAATGTGACATAGGCCCTTTACCTTACATGGAGGTTCTTTAAAACTTGGCAAAGCTTTTAGAAATGGTTCTTTAAGAGCCTTTGCTCATACAGTCCTAGAACAACTTATGATGTGGAGGTTCTTTGACCTTCTACAGGCTCCTCCTTTCACAGACCCATTCATTGAAAGGAGGTTTTCTAAAAGAGAACACATGTTGACCCCTTCATTTCTATGGATGTAATTCTTCTATAACCTGTCCTAAGCTTGTTACGGTTTTTAGATCTTCATTTCTGTGAATATAATTCCTCCATATTCATTGCTAAGCTTGAAATTAAGGTCTTTTAGATTACGACCTCTCTTATTAATGCTATACAGGCCATTCTCTTTATTAAAACCGTTTGTAAAGTATCTCTGAGGCCAGTTTTGGAGTAGCTATCATGTCATTTTGCTGGATGTTCTCTCAGACTGACTTGGTCCCACATGTGATGAGCTAGTGCCTGTGATATGTGGTTATGTCAGTAGTAGGGCCATCCAGTTTAACACGTTTCATTGGACTTCCTGAGCATTTGCTTTTTAAAAAATCACCTCACGCCCTAAATCAGAGTGACTAATCACTCACAGCACAATGTAGACGATTTATGTACCTTCACCTTGTGCGTATTTCACACCGTCTTTCACAATAGAGCATAAATAGACCCGTTTATGGAGCCTTAAAGGAGAACTCCAGCATTTTTAACCTCCTCTCTACTTCAGCACACACTGGACGATCATGAACACATTTTATAAGACTTTAGGTCTTTCAGGATGCTTTTATTTTATACCTATAAAGAATTTTTCATGTCTATTCAGCTTATTATATACAATCTTACCGAGATGATAATGGGGCGCCATATGAATATTTCCTAATTCAGGAATATTTCCCTGTAATTGGAAAAAGAATAGAAAACTATGCCCTGAAAACACACTTATAATAGAAGTCAGTGGACACAAACACCTTCACATTGGCTTCTTTTATACAATTGAAAAGCTTCTTAGGCTCCAGATTAAGCCTAAACCCAGATTACAGTGATGAAAGACCATTTATATTGCATTTTAGACCAGGACTAGTCTTGATCCATGTATGACCCGCAGCTTTTCTAATTTGGAGTGTTACTTTTACATCAAAACATCAGTATTTTATTTCATGGCTGTGTATTGAAATAAAAGTCTTTTTCTGGACTTGGAGTCTATTGCTGGACTATGATGTCTTGGAAGAGGTGACTTGAGATTCTTCATTGAATACCCTTTGGTTGAAGCCTCAATTAAGGGGTTTAGAAGACCTTTGGAAGGTTCTGTAGGGCTTTAGAGGTGGAACTTCAATGGTGTCACTCCAGAAAAACTTGTTATTGAACCATAACAGAATCAGAACCATTTATTGGCGCGAATACATGTATTTCTGGCCGGTGGTGTCTCTCAAGAACAACAGTATAAAAATGACAGTTATGTAAAGACACACAATATATTGAGGAGGAGGAGGGAGGGAGGGAGGGAGGGAGGCGTATGTCTTTCAGACCTATACAATTGGACAATAAAGACTATTCTGTGCTATTTGAGTGTATGTTTGTGTTGCTTGTACCTTGAGGGGTTCAAATGTATCTGAATACCTTTCAGTAATACAGACAGATTCTGGGTTCTTTTGTCATCCGGTTTTGCTTTTGGCTCTGTTCTCTTTATCTCTGGATCAGGGGGAGGACAGTTCAGTATTATCTCCTCTACCTGGCCAGGTGTTTCCTGTTTGGTTTAACAGGCCTGTCAGTGTTTACTCACACGCTGCTGGGTCCGTGATAGCCGTAAATCCCCATCAGACGCTAAGTAGCCCTGATTCGTTCACTATCAAAACTGCTTGCTGTACCTTTTTAACCCATTTCCATCTGTTCTCTTCCAGTTTTATTGGTCGTCTGAATCCACAGCAGAAAGGATGGGGGACGTTATTGCGAATATCATGAAGTTTCATGAGTATCTGATCAAACGAACAGGTAGGTGAACATGTTTTTATAAACTTTAAACCTTTCGGAATGTGACTCCACTTTTATTTTGTCTATAAACCATTTCAGGGGTCTATTCTCATCCTTATTCAGCCTGTTATTTATATTTGTAATATTTATAATAATGTATAGCATGCACGCTCTGGACACTTTATTGGAAACCCCTCCCGTGTGGCAGCTGGTGTCTTGGAGGTTAGGCAGTGGCCCATGTAATCGGAAGGTTGTGGGTTTGAATCCCAACTGCCAGTTGCATCACTGAGGTACCTGTGAGTAAGGTACCATCCCCACATGCTGCTCCTCTAGGCCAGGGATGTCAAGCTCCAGTCCTGGAGGGCTGGTGTCCAGCACAGTTTGATGGTTTTCCTCCTCAAACACATTCATTAAAGCTGGCACTTAACTGTCGAGGTGAACTTGCCATCCCTGGCCTAGAGGGTAGATAACACAAGCGGTGCCACAGATGGTACACATTTTCAAACTATATACAAGCAATGTGGAGCTACAATGCAAAGTAAAGTACCACGGTCGTCCAGGACTGGAGTTCCACACCCCTGCTCTAGTCAATTTCTCCGAAAACTTTACTGACCTCAGAGGAAATGTTGCTTATGTTACGACTGGACAGACACACAAACACAAAGACAAGACCAGTATTAAGTATAAAGTCTAAATAAAGCCAAGAAATGTCTGCTGAAAATAATATGAAATAAACTACACTATATGTTATAAGTGACCCCAGATATTCTGACCCCAGACCTGCTCTTGACTGGATATTTTTGGTCAGTAGACCACACTGGACATAACACACACACAGCCATAATCACTAACGTATATAGTAACCGCATCACTACTGAGCTGAGAATGGACCAGCGTCCAAATAATATCTGGCCAACAGCAGTTCTGGGGTTAGAAATTGACCAATGAGGTTGAGGAGGGCTGACAAACTGGGCAGCTACAGGTGGACTACAGTTTTGTGGATCTATAAGGTGTTTCTAACAAAGTGGCCAGTGAGTGGACGCACAGGGTTGGCGTTTGTAATATGTGGATGCTAAATGTAACGAATCCTCTCTTGTGTGTCCTCAGATCACAGAGTGCGGGACTATCCTTTAATGCAGAGCCCCATCCTGATGACCCTGATTTTGCTGGGCTATGTGTTTGTAGTACTGTACGTTGGGCCGCGCTTCATGGCCAACCGTAAACCATACGACCTCAAGACTGCCATGGTCATTTACAACTTCAGCATGGTGTTCTTCAACGCCTACATTGTTTATGAGGTGAGTTCTGGCATTGAACAACATTTTGTTCGTCTCTGGCCTTTAATGGTCCAGGCCTTGGCGTCACAAAATCATAGTAAAATGCTGTTAAATATTTGGTGCAGTCGATTCAGTGAACAGTTCTGTGCTGCCAAATAGTGTTTAGTGTTGGGTCTGGAAGGGGTGGGAGATGATAACCTGTGTAGTGTTTTCCCCTTATCCAGAGTGACTTAGTCATTAGGGGTGGTGGCTTAGTGGGTAGGATGCTTACAATTACGGCATTTATCAGACACTATTATTCAAAGCAACTTCCATTCCCTAACTACAGGGGACCGTCTCCCTGGAGCAACTTGGGGTTAAGGTTCTTGCTCAGGAACCAAGTGGTGGTGTGCTGAAGGTAGGATTTGAACCCATGACCTCTTAGTCTGGAGGCAAGTATCCTATCCTACCACCACCCCACCACACCACCACACCCCACCACACCCATGCTTGCCTCTGGGTTCAAATCCTACCTTCAGCAGACCACCACTAGGATCCTGAGCAAGACCCTTAACCCCAAGTTGTGCCAGGGTGACTGCCCTGAGCAACTGAGGGTCATGTGTTTTGGTGGTAAAAAGTGGGGGGGTTCGAACCTGCAACATTGTGGTCATCGGGTCCACATGCAAGTGTGCCCCCCACATGAAAAATACTTCAGACGCCTCTGAGTTTAACCAATTGTCCATTTGCTTAAGTCTATTCGGCTGCACAGAAAGGTTTACTGTATAGATACTGTACTATATAGTGGTTCCAGCACCCGTGGTTCATCCGCGTTTTATAAACGTATCTGCATCATCAGTTTTCTACAGTGCTGAATCCTGGCTTTGCCATGGTGACACATTCCTAATCTTTAATCATCACGGTATATTTATATAGATTTCTGATCCTAATGATAGTCTTCATTAACCAAGGGCTTCTAAATGGTCATCTTCTAGCAGCCCAGAAAAGAGCAAAGTCGTGTGTGTGTTTCACATTTTTAACATCCTTTTTTAGATCCTCACCGTATCTTTTTTTTTTTTTTGAGTTAAGTAATTATATATTTTTTTATTATGGCGGGAATTTAAAAAATCTAAATTCCACACTTAATAATATCCCACTTCTCACACAAGGAAAACTATGGAATGCAACAATAAATTATAAAAACTAAAAAGATTGAATGTAGGGCAGGTGAGTCATTCGATGTCGCAGGTCGTGTCAAACTTCTCATTATAAGTTTATATTTATTATAATCCAGGGGTCCAGGGGATATTTAAAATACGAAATCATGGGTTTCCCAGTTTTTAGTAAGTGCGCCATTACATGATTATTCATTTTCTCAACAAAATATGAAAGATCGTTGACTTCAGTTGAAATGTAAACGCACTCAAGTGTGTTTTGTGGAAATGATGTTGGAAACACACTTCTTTATTTATGAAGTTCTATTAACTTTTTATTTTTGTAGTTACTGAGCCGGGAAAAGGATTTTGAGGGTTTTCCTGATGTTACAAGACTTATAGTGACCATAGTCTTCAAAAATATAAATATTTCTCCCCTTGGGCGTTTGTTGTACTATGTAAAGACTGATAAAATTTCAAAAGATGCTCTCCATCACCATTTCCAGAAACAGCCTGGTTTTGCAAGTGTTGTTTAGGTAATGTTACAAAAACCTACTCATCCACCTACTCAGTTTAGCCCTGCCCATTCACACCATGTAAGCTGTGTTTCTGCCTGGCTGCTTTTTAAATGGGGCACAGTACAGCAAAGACGATCAAGACATTTCTGATTTACATGCAGTACAAAACAAATTATATTTGAGGGAAAAGTGCCTTAAAATAACGCAGGATACCATTCTGTACCTAAACTGTACTGTGATGGTACTGAAGTTGTATCAGGTTCTAAACTGTACTGTGATGGTACTGAAGTTGTATCGGGTTCTAAACTGTACTGTGCTGGTACTGAAGTTGTAGCAGGTTCTGGTGTTCCAGGGTATCTCAGTCCAGTAACAGAGTTTCTGACTCCACAGTTTCTGGTCGGTCGTCCCAAAACCACGTCCATGGAGTCGAACCGGCGGAGAGTTTTTCTGTCGGAGCCGCTTTTGTTCTTGTGGTGTTTTATTATTTCTAGTCTTGTTTGAGTGTTTAATGTTTTATTTGTGTTCTTTATCCGTGTGATGAGAACCAAACCCAGAGAACTTGTTAGTGACGTCCTGGATCACTTTCACGTTTCTCAGAGTTTAAGATAAATTTGTTAGTCGTAGAAACTCCCACTGAAATGTATCTTCAATCGAGCTTGTACTTCATCCACTTACCTCTTGTTTGCGTTGTTTTTTTTGCACCAACAGTAACATTTCCACCAATCAGAAAGCAGTGATGTAGTCTGCTCGTCTGTGGCCCACTTTTAGCCCTGCTGTCAAGCAGCTCAGTTTCATCTCGGGTTATTTGTAATGAATAAGGTCGGCTCCTCATGCCGGTGGAAAAGAGGCATTGGTGACGTTCATATGTGAAAGACATTCCCCACCTAATGTGAGATCAGATTCCTCGGCTTCATTCTGCTGTGTCTCTGATTGTTAACAGGAAATCAAGGCCAACATCAGCTTCAATCTGACACATCAGTGGCGCACAGTACATGCCAATCTGAAGGAAAAAGTAATTTCCGATTGAGCTTGGTTTTAACAGTTTCTCCTTCTGTGCTCCTCAGTTTTTGATGTCTGGCTGGGGGACGACCTATACCTGGAGATGTGACCTCACCGACCCCTCCAGCAGCCCACAGGCCCTGAGAGTAAGACCCAGCATCAGTACAACATCTTGTGTGACTGTTTAAATGACTATTTCAGCGATTTTAGCCTGATCTCCAGGTGTAGAATATTGGATGACTGCCATGGACAATAACTTCAACAACTTTCTGACAAATAAACAGTTTGTCTCTCTAAAGTGCGTTTGTAATAGAAGTCAATGGCCACTCGCTGAATTACTCTTGCAAATGTTTAAAAATGCAGTTTCTTCTGATCAGGTTTGATGATCGATTTGGCCAATACAGAGCCCTGAATAGCCATTAAGGATGGACAAAACCATAAATGTTTTCTTGCGATCTGATGCCGTGTAATACCAAGGGCAGCATCCCGATGCCAATACAGAAACTGAAAGGAGTGAAACTGTTGCTGTATTTGTATAACGGTGTTGTAATGTGGGTTTCCACAGTGAAAGCGAAATGGTGACATTAAATTATGGGGGCATAAAATTATTTTATATATATTATGGTATATGTGATTCGCAAAGTGTGAAACAGTAAAATTTCATAACAGTAAAATTTCATATAAGGATGTTTTATATGAAGTATATGTTTAAAGACACCTCCCCCCTCCCTCGGTGTCTCTGTCTCTCTCTGTCTGTCTGTCTGTCTCACTCACTCACACACTTTTAAAGTAAAAGATTGATATTTTCTGAAATATATCTGTCAAGTATCAATATGTGAGTTTAGATCCTCTCAGTGAATGCCTTTGTTGGGTCAGATATCGGGTCGTTTCAGAACAGAGGCGTCAGAAACTGTCCAGTTACTACCAGACTGACCTGCACATCCTGACATGATGGTGTTTGTACTGTTTGCCTGAATGTTGTGAATAGTATTAAAGATGCACTTTTTTTATTTCTGCAGATGGTTCGGGCGGCCTACATGTTCTATTTTTCAAAATACATTGAACTTCTGGACACTGTAAGAATTTTCTCTATTCCCTTTACACTTTCTGTTTATCTCTTCATGACCTGGAACGTGTGTACGTGTGTGTACGTGTGTGTACGTGTGTGTACGTGTGTGTACGTGTGTGTACGTGTGTGTACGTGTGTGTACGTGTGTGCGTGTGTGCGTGTGTGTACTCTGTGATTGTGGGCTAAGAAGTTCAGCAGATGGGCTCCAATGCTCTGTAACTCTAACACCACCTACAAAGCACTTACAGTCGTGAGCAAAAGTCTTAAGCAACTGCGAATATAATATTTAAAACGGTTTAGAAGAGCAGTGAGTTGTTTTTTTTTTTCCACATTACTAAATATTAGGGCTGTCAGTTGATTAAAATATTTTATCGCGATTAATCTCATGTTTGCCGTAGTTAACTCACGATTAATCACACCTTTAAGTCTGTACTAAATATACTGTTTATAATACTCTTATCTACATGGGGTAGACAAATATGTTTGCTTTGTGCAGATTTATCTTTATTAATGACAAAAGTGGAATAACACTGAAAAAAACAAATAAGGGGATTTTTAACCGCAGTGTTCTCTTTAACACAATCATGCAGCTGAAGTTCAAATATTTCTGTAAAAACATTAATGTAATCAAATCAAATATAAAACCAAAGCTATTTGCCACTGC
>JBBPDC010031386.1:0-12267 GCA_037974485.1 Hemigrammopetersius urotaenia | reverse complement strand
ATATACATGTGTGTATATATATATATATATATGTATGTATATATATATGTATGTATGTATATATGTATGTATGTATGTATATATATATATATGTGTATATATATATATGTGTATATATATATGTATATATATATATGTGTGTATATATATATATGTGTGTATATATATGTGTGTGTGTGTATATATATATATATATATATATGTGTGTGTGTGTGTGTTTATAGATAGTCTGTCTGTATGTATGTATGTATGTATGTATGTGTACATGTGTATATATATACAGTATATATATTGTATATGTGTGTAGCTTTATATCCGTTCTCATCTCAAGACATCTACCTATGTATTGTTGCATGTTTACAAGACAGCAAAACGTGAAAACGTGGCAGGTTAATGTAGTCAAAATGCCTTGTAGAGACCTTTTAAAAGGCGAGGTTTTAGTTTGGCCTCCTTGTGTTTTTGGAAGCCAGTATTTTTTTTTTTAATGTATATTACATTCTCTATAGAAATTGATATTGTCATAGTTCTAGTTAGAAATGGTCATCAACAAAGATAAAAGTATGAACTGAATGTGCAATAAGTTACTGTTTATTCCCCAAAACGCACATTTTTTTAGCCCAAGAGCATGAATGTCTAGACCTCTCTCTCACAGCTGGAGAGGGTGTAGTGTCTTGATGTATATCATAGGTTTACTTATTAGAAATGCTCACACTGAAAAATATTGCTCTCAACATTTTAGTCGACACTCAACAGTAACATGTATGATTCAAAACATAGTAATGTTTCATATTTGAAACAAAGTGTGTTGTGATGTTTTATTCCATCGACCAAAATTATAAGTTTTGTGACCAAAAATACTGTAGTCGTGGCTTACCCTGGTATTTTTCCCCTACGTTTGTTTCAGAATGCTCTGGATTTGTTCATTTATATCACTATTTAACAAGTAAACGTTTGCGGGTTTGTTTATGCTAGACTTGGAGAGCATCTTCGGTTTAACGTTGGCTATATTTCATCTCAGTGGTGAACTTTCAATGTGACTTTTTACTAGGGCTGCACAATAGAAACAAATTGGTACTGAGATTTAACTGCTACATATTTCAGTTGTGATTCCTGTTAAGGTACTGAAGGGCCCATATCCTGTTTCTGGAATTACAATGTCTGTAAATATTGTTAACGTTTCTCTCCAACCTCCATATAGTCCTTTATAAGCTGCAGAAACAGTCTTAAGTTTTTGAGATGTCACAGAACTGACACATTTACATACATCTCTTTAATTAGCGCTCCCTGTTTATGCTGAAGTTTAGAGGAATTTTTCAGCCCTGTGTTTATTTTTGAAAGAGCTACGTTATAGGGCAGCCAATCAGAAAAGAGGTCTTAAAGGCACAGTAACAAAAAAACAGATGGTTTGCCTTTAAAGGATAGATGAAAGGTGGAAATGGTCACATAAAGATGAATAGTTATGTATTATGAATTATATTTTTGATAAACAAACCCACCCAAACGTCAATGTAGAGCATGGGCCTTTTAAACGCACATCTGTGAATCTTTAATTGGTAAAGAGTGGCCAAAATAATTTGACTTTTGTTGGATTACATAAACACCTCAATTCATCAAAAATATCCACTTGCAGTTGTGATTGGTCACCTTGGCAATTTTGCACATTTGCATTTTGCAGCTTTCTGTATTGCAGAAACCAATATCACAATGACAACAGACAATATATTGTGCAGCCCTATGTTATGCCCAGCTCTGCTTAGCACTTGTATGTATGCTTACGGCTCTTGCTCTTTCTTGCCAATTCCTTTAGTTCTATTTTTCTATTTGCATTCAGTCATTCCAGGTTATTTTACATTGCGTCCAGTCTCTCATAAACCTCATTGGTACTAAAAACGTTGTGGTTGGTCTCCTCTCCCTTTCACCCATCCATTCCGTCTTGATGCTTTTGGCTAATACACTAATGAGCTAAAAAAAAAAAAATAATAAAAAGACTGTCCCAAGCCCTCAGATATATGATTTTGAGACCAATGCCAGTTTGTAGGACCTAAAAATTCCAGTGATGTTGCATTAGGTAATGTAACACTCATTGACTGATATGATTGTTTGTTGTCAATTGTTACATTTTTTACGTTCACATAAACAACAGGTGATAATTTCTGAATGATTTTTTTCATACAGTGTAAAACGATTTCGCCCTTTTCGTCAATATTGATAAATATTAGGGCTGGGCGATTTGGCCTAAAATCAAAATCTCGATGAATTGAACATTTTAACTCGATAACGATTTAAAATGTTTTAATATTAATGTTTTTATTTATTTATTTATTTTATTTTTTTGCCCTCATAGTTCACTGACAAGTTGCTCAGTTGTCTCAGTCTTTAAGCTCTCCATGCTCAACATGTTGGAGGAATAACGTTACATAACGGAGCGGGGTCACGTGACTCCACACGCGGTAGTGTTTTTAAAGGGAAAGTAATCGAAATAATCAACCCGGAAAAATTTGATCGATTATAGGTTCTGAATGTCGATTTTTTTTTATTACTTTCCGATTAATCGCCCGGCCCTAATAAATATGGACCATTACTGTCGGCCTTCTGATGTGTCATGATTATTGATTGTCGTTTGTTTTGATTGGACCATTCCAACAGACATGTTAGTATTTATTCAGCTCAGGAGACAGCTTTAGCTCTAACATGGCTTTCCCACTAAAACAGTTAATGCTTACTTCTCAATACTGTATATAAATGTCACATTTTCTTTCACCTCCATTCAATGGAAAGAATCTGTGTGCCGAAAGGAGAAAGAACTCGAGATGATCCACAGGAGAGCGTGCCACGTCACTTCGAATCATGAATGGATCACGAGGGTTTACACTTCAAAGAAAAAGCCCAGCCAGATATCAGTTACGTGAGGATAATGAACTGAATTCACTGCCTGCCTGCTCCTATGCAGTGACTGCCGTCTGAATGAACTAGACACTGCTTGGCATGATGTACACTCCATTTAATCGCAAACTGTAAATATGTATTGCTCTCTTTTTTTTTTCCGGGAACAAAATAGAATCAATTGCATTCTATTATAATCATGTACTACTTCCTTTAGTATTAGTATTCCTTTTTTTTTGTATTGATCATTCTTTAGGTCTTATCTCCTCCGTGTGAGTGGAATTACTGCTTTGTAAGATTACAGCAGATGTGTCCTACTTTTATTTATTTGGATTTTGGCCTTGAAAATTACTGTATGTTATTAAAAAATAAAGGTTTGTGACTGTTCCGAAGGCTGATTTCATTTCCTGACAAACCCAAGATAATAGGACTACAGTGCCTGGAGCTTTACAACTATGTAAAGTATAAAATATTAGATCATGTTACATTTTTAGATACACAAATGTCATGACGAAATGAAAATAGAAGGAAATATAGAATATGGGGATATCGAATATCAAGTTTGTAGACTTCGAAAAGCACTATAATGCATAAATACTATGATACATTTATAGCCTTTGGTGGTATGGCAATACAGAATGTGGAATATGTAGAAATGGAAAATGGAATGAAAAAGACCGAAAAGGAAAAATTGAGCAAAATATAAAGCTTGTGGTCTTAGACTGAAAAGCTCTTTTAATGTATGCTTAATACTTCATATACAGCATTTGATGGTGGTTTGCAGCAATATGGAATAATCTGTCCATGCAATAATACATTGTGATTAATTATGAATGAAATTGTTGATACCCACACAAATGTGAAACAGAACTGTAGAATATGGGGATATAGAATACATATAGTACTAGATTAATAAGAATGTTCAGTTTATACTTAATTCTTCATTTCTAGCATTTGTTGGTGTTTTACAGCAATAAAGAATAACAGATCAGTAATATTCAAACACCCTGTTAAAAATATTTGGCCCGTACGGGGATCGAACCCGCGACCTTGGCGTTATTAGCACCACGCTCTAACCAACTGAGCTAACCGGCCACGAGGAACGGACCTTCAACTTCCTTTCAAATAGTGATTGCTCATAACGTTTTCACAATGTTCTTATATATATTTGTTATGATGTACTTCATTTAAGCATAATTTGTGAACTTAATCTAGCCTTATATTGACTCTCCATATTCTGAAACAAGTCGAGAAGCTTCATTTCATTCTCAGAAGCCCAGTGTTACCAATATAATTACAAGCAAAGACAAGTAAGCTCGAGACCTCGTGGCGCAACGGTAGCGCGTCTGACTCCAGATCAGAAGGTTGCGTGTTCAAATCACGTCGGGGTCAAGCTTTTCATTTTTTTCAAAAGTAAACTGCCTTTGCCTTTGTTCATTTTGTAGAGCATTTATGAGGTCTGTGCGGAAAGTTCTTCCGCACCGGACTCATTCAACCATGTCTTTATGGACCTTACTTCGTGTACTTGGACACAGTCATGCTGGAATAGAAAAGGTTCTTCCCCCAAACTGTGTCCCCAAAGTTGGAAGCATGGCGTTGTTCAAAATGTCTTGGTATGCTGAAGCATTAAGATTGCCCTTCACTGGAAGAACGGGACATAACCCAACCCGTGAAAAACGACGTGCCCTAATACTTTTATAGTATAGTGTATGTGTCTATTTGTCCCCTATAGTCACTGCGTCCGAATAAACGTATGTATTTGAATGCAATGTGATTTAAGTCCCTGTTGGTGTAATGGCCAGGCGTCCCAATACTTTTTTCCATAAACTGGTGTTTTGTAGCGCCTCCCGCTACAAAACATGGACGATGTTTATCTCCACGACGTTAACATTAAATATATATATGCTGCCTTCTATAGCAAGAGAAGAGTTTGATTCTAAGCCTTTTATTAAAAAAACACAGGGCTCGTCCGGGATTTGAACCCGGGACCTCTCGCACCCTAAGCGAGAATCATACCCCTAGACCAACGAGCCAGCCATGCAAAATGTCACCCACCAGCGGCCTACGATATCTCAGACACAGAATAAATTCTGTTTAATGAGCAAAGCAACGTTGTACTGTTGGGTTCGTTCATTTCATTTTTTTTTTTATAATTCACACATAGTGTATGTTGAGCTAGGGAAACATTTACGCATACATATATTTAACAATATATAAACCTTCACTGAGGCTATTTCTGTCTCAGTTCTAATTATATATGTTTTGCCTATTAATATATAGTTTATCGCGAATTATTGTACGACAAACACGAGTTAAAAACTTCACCAACTTTTTAATTACATAGTTTAATTACATTGTTTGGCCAGCAGATGGCGATAATTCATCTGAATTCAGCAGGACTCATTTAGCAATCGATTTATCAGAGAGAGAGCGAGAGGGAGAGATATAAATCACATTCAGAACTAACCAGTCTTTATCATGTGCTGATGATTTATTAGTGTGCTTGTTCAAGCACACAGCAGCTGAACTATTGTTCTTCTTCCTTATTATTCCGTTCACCCGTCTTATGCCCCCCTACTCTTCCCAGGGCACGCCCTGAAATCCATCTTTTAAACCAAGAAAGTGTTTAACAGTCTTTGTGGATGGGCCTGGTAAATCGGTGAGAGAGAGAGAAAGAGGATGAGAGGGAGAAGTAGAGAAGGAGAGAAAAGCAGAGACTGTCAGTTACAACTGAGTGAAGGCCAACTGTCCTTAAAATCTTTGGTCATTTTATTTTAAATAACAGCTGGAGCGATGATGTCATCCGCTTTGGCTGTGAAGTAAGTTGAAAAACACAGATAAGGGGAGAGAGGATATTATGGCAGTGAAATCTGCCTTCTAAAAGAGAAGCATAGATAGATTAGATAGATAAATGGATGGATGGATGGATGGATGGATGGATGGATGGATGGATGGATGGATGGATGGATGGATGGATGGATGGATGGATAGATAGATAAATGGATGGATGGATGGATGGATGGATAGATAGATAAATGGATGGATGGATGGATGGATGGACGAGGCTGTCTAGAAGTGAGCAAGCACGCTTTGCATTTTCAGTGCGGAAATGCAGTCTAGCTATCATTATTATTAGTTACTGATATAGCTACTTAACAAGCAGACTGATCAGGACATTTGATCTGGACACTTTTTAAAATAGTGAAAATATTGTCTCTAAATGTTTTTTGCTAAAGACCAATTTACTCTATTATGTAGTTTTAAAAAGTAAATTAAATTGAATCAGTTACATAAAGGCTTGTTCTCTTACTGGTTGGTGTGGATTTTCTGATGGGCCAATTCAAACGTCCTCAGTGGCCAGCTTTGGCCTGTAGGTCACATTCTGGACAGCCTCGAAATGGAGAGAACACACAAACTCCTTTGTAACACCTTTAAACAATTTACTCACCACAGCATGGGCAAACACCTTCACTCTTCTGAACTAATCCTCGGCAAATAAATCAACAGAGAAAACACACCACACATTCATTAACTGTTTTGATTGACTTTATTTATTGTGAAGCGCACCTTGCCAACTTGTGAAATCTGCAAAACCAGGAGAATAACATCCAAAGCAAACATTACAGGACTGTCTGCAAGATTACAGTCGTCTGGCTTCTGAAACACTTCTCTCACATGCAAGTAACCAAATGGGAATCTGAAGACTGATCCTATTATCCTGATCAACTATAACTGTCACTATAACTGAAATAGAATCTCTAATATTAACCTAACCACAACAAATAAACACATTTACTTCAAACTAATACTCATGGGTAATAAACCACTCTCCATATTTTATATTGGACATCTGTTTTTCCTGTGAAAATGCAAGTAACCACACATACACACATACACACCCACACACACACACACACACACACACACACACACACACACACACACACACACACATGCACCATACACACACACACACACACAAACTCACTTTCTATTCTCAGGCTTCATGTGTGGGATGGTATTGGGCCAAATGGTGGATTTAGAGCAATATATACAAACCTAGTCACTAAAACAGATGTAAAAATGGACATACACTAACTTTCACAGTTCAGTGTGACCTCATCTAATGCTGTAATGACATCTGCGGACATAAGAAGTCATAGCATATAGTACACCCATAGTCATTACTTTTTTTCCTCCTCTAATACTGCAGAACAGGTAATACTATGACTAAAATAATATACTTCTCTACCATACTAAAACATTCAGGACGAAATGCATGATTTATGAAGTATTAGTCATTAGTCGCAGATAACATTTGAAACACATTGTCTAGATCAGGGGTCACCAACTTTTTTGAAAGTGAGAGCCATTTCAAGTACTGAGCCACACGAGGGACTACCAGTTTGATACACTAGAACAGAATTTACCTAAACGTATCAAAACGTCATGTATAATAAATAGTTGTGTCATTGTGTGGCCACAAGAGGTCGCCTTTGGGGAAGTTTAAGTTTTGTTGATAAGCTGTTGGGAGTGGCCTCATTCCCGAGCCAGGGCTGGTCAGGAATGAGGCTTTATAAGTATCAGGTGTGTCGATTTAAGTTTGTAAATATGTCACTTTGGGTTCTCTGGGTTGGCGGTTCCATTGTTCACTGTGTCTTTAAGTGTGTATTGAGATTCCTAAAAGCAGGTTTGTGTTTGTACGGGTGACAATAAAGTAAAAAGAAGAGAATGGAAGTCTGTTTCTGTGCCTCCTGCTTTGGTGAGACACGACGTGACGTAACAGTTTTAAAGATATTGTCATTTTCAAATCTATATAAATGCAAAAATTAAAGAACAATAGCAACAGGATCAAATTAAATGTAAGATGCTGGTGAGTGTTTTTTTAGAACAGGTCCCAGGACTACTCATGTGGTCCTTGGGGGCACCCTGGTGCCCTTGGGCACTATGTTGTTGACCCCTGGTCTAGATCAATCTGCAAACTATGAATTTGCACTGGAAAAACCAGCCAGAAGCATCACACCTTTTAGACCCACTTCTTATTTCAACAAGGAGTCTTCTGGCATCTGAGTAACACTGTATAACCAAACATACACCAAACAAATTCACCTTACTTCAGTCTATTTGACACATTTGGCACCAAACTACCATCACCTTTCCCCACCCACCTCCCCACAGCAAGTGTGGCCATAAGGGGCCCTCCACTATGAGGCCCAGGATACAGATACGGCTTCAAAAGTCTACTGGAAAAAGAGGGCGAAGGAAAGGTAAAGGAGAGCAAATAAGATACTAAGAGGAAAAGAGAGCAACAAAAAAAAACAAATGAGATGTCGTCGCACTCTAGGAGGTGGTAAATTTTCTGAGTGTGATGACAATAAGGGCGAGAAGAACGGAGGCTCCGAGGAACACAGCGATGACGATGGCTGTGATGGCACCTGGTCCCAGGACACCTGCAGAGGGGGACAGAAGCAAAAAAGCCTGTTTATTATTATATACATTATATGTATATGTGTATTGTCTCATTAAAACTCTGCTTATAAAAGCCAGTTAAAATGCAGATGTGTGACATCATATTCAGAGTGTTTTTGTAGTTTTCATATATGGATCATATAGATCATGTAGAGCATGCTTTACATTAGGGATGCACCGATCAATCGGCCAGTGATCGGAAACGGCCAATTTTTGGCCTGAACGGCCTGATCGGTGATCGGCCGATCACTCGCGTGTATTGCAGATTTCAAATTTTTTTGGGGGGGTTTCTTTAGTTGTTTATGTATTACATTTTTTTATTTAAATTTCTAAAGAAAATTTGTTATGAAAAAAAGCTTTATATTAAAGAAAATTAGATTTTTGTTTGTATTTGCTATAGAGCTGCCACTATCATATGTTACTATTGTAAAAGTAACCAGTAAACAGGGAAAGTGACCATCACGTTACATTAAAAGAGTTGAAACCCATTTTTCGTCCACTACATGCAGCAGCTCTAATTTTCTGTTATCTGGGGAAAAAATCGGTATCGGAAAAATCGGTATCGGTCGATCACACTTACAAAAAATCGGTAATCAGAATCGGCCAAGAAAATTGCAATCGGTGCATCCCTATTTTACATATTTTACATCCACATTTACATCATTTGACAGATGGTCTTATCCACACATGACGCACATTTGTACTTTGTAGTCCACAAAGAAATCATGCCCCTCACACTAGTGAACCTAGACTTAAAATTAAGAGCTACAAGAAGACATTATCCTACATACTCTATTCAGCTCTTCTAGTCAAGTCAAACTTATTTATCTTCATACACAAAAGGTAGTTTAGTGTACTTTACAGCAATTGAATGAAAATAAAAGAATGGAATAAAAAAAGAATACATAGAAAATGAATGAAAGAAACAAAAAAGAAAAGAAAATTTAACTTTAAACCAATGAAAAAAAGATAATATATTTTAAATACAAACTGAATAACCGTATAATCATTTTGGAACTATACTGCTTAGATCTAGGATGCTTCCTTCTCTACATGCGGAGCCAAACCCTACCTTCTTCATCCACTGTCGAGATGTCTGTGTTGTCCTCATAGTCATTGAAGGAGCTTTGTGTCACGTCTTGATAGGGGTCTTTAGTGGTGACATCACTCGGCGCTCCCGCTCCAGACAGTGTATCCTGGTTGTCACTCTGTAGCGTGGGAGAGACCTCAGCAATCGTTTCTAAGGAAAGTAAAGACAGTTTAATCCTGCTGGTGCCTCCAAGGAGAAGCTGTCTTCAAATGCTCTTACATTTGATCATTTTGTGTTTAACCTGTTAACTTCTAAGGGTTGCAATGTACTTTATATCAAACTGTGAAAGTCTGTGTGTAAAACAGAACACGTGTTATTCCAGTGTTCTCATTTAGATTATGCTCATGGACAAGCGCAGACATGGATAAACTTGATGTGCCAAGCAGAAACCTTAGAATTTGCTCTATTATTAGTCGTTCAGTCTCTCTATGATAACTCTGATTTCCATTAGTGCCAAAAGAGAAACTGGCAGCGTTGTATTATTACAATTTAATACCAGTGTTAGGTTAAACACCTCTGAAGCTCAGAACAGGTAGTAAAGTTACACATTATTAATTTTTAATGCAGTTTTACAGTGATTCCTTCATTAAAGGGGGCATTTGGTTGACACTCCTAACCAGCGTTATTTACTCATCAGGTTCACAGGCAAACGTTTTACCCACTAGGCTCTTACCACTCATAGTAAACTGAATTTGAATTTGAATTGTTTGATAGTATTATTGGCTTTCTGGTCTATTGACTGTATCTAATTTGGGGAGGAACAAAGGGACAATAAGAAGTAACATGCTCTTCTTTCTCAATGCAGTTTTACAGTGGTTTCTTCATTAAACACCTGAATTTGAATTTCCCTGATGCAGTATCTTAGCCTTTTGGCTGCCACTAATTTAGAGTGAAAACACAAAACAAAAGTTCAGAGCAACATGCAGCTTTACATCACAGACACATCGTGATCAATTACTTTGTGAATTTTGGTGTTTGTACCATTAAGTGTTATTTTAAACAATAAAAAAATAACAGAATCCCATTAAAAGACAAAATTTGACCGAATTAGAGACAGAGCTCTTCTTTAATATGCAAAAGTCACAATCATCATGATAACACTGACCATTGGACCTACTTGATCATGGCAGTTGATTTCTGGCGCCTGTGGGATGTGCTGGGAACCGTTACACAGACTCATTCTTCAGTTATGTCCATAACACTAACAAACAGTCCCAAAGCAGAGAACCTTGAATTTAAACTAGCCGAGGTTGGAAAAATCAACATAATGGCGCCTTTTCCATGGTCAGCCTTACAAGGTGTGTTTACGGTCACGTCTTGTTTGCCTGGCCATTTTGTAACAGGGGTCGGGAGGGTCCAGGAGGTGGTAAACGTTAGTCAGCCGCTTCTTTGATGATGCAGGGCGAGGGGAGGCAGGCAGACTGGCTGATTGAACGAATGAATGGGTGTCTTTGTGGAGGATTAACACTCCTTTCTCACTAGTTATTCTGCCCTTCACTCCGGTCCCCTCCCTCTAGATCCCTTCCCTCATCCTCTCGCTTCTCTCTCACGCATTCCATAGCTCAGGGCCTGGACCCGCCACGCGACTTTTCACACCAACGTGGAAGCCACGGCCATTTGACCCCACTTACCATGTCACTTTCCCCCACCCCAGCCGCCAGGGAAGGACACTGTGGGAGAGAGACTTTCTTTAAAACTTTTTAAAACCCAGAAAGTTTGACTGGTGTTTACTGTAATTGCAACAATAAAAGCACTTTATCAAGAAAATGGCCCTTAAGAAGGAGATGCCCCTCTCCTTACCACAAGATTTGATTACATAGATGGTGGCTGTTATGGCCAAACATGTATTTTCAGAAAAAATGTAATGGAGTAATGGAGCATCTATGACATTTAAATTGACAGGCACCGTTAACATTGGTTGTAAGAACTGCAATAGACATATATAATAGGTTATTATTAGGACTGAACACGTAAACGTGTTATTATCGCATTAACGCATTGTTTACTTAACATGGACATTTAATATGGACAAAAGTAATGGGTCTGACCCCCGCGAAATCCAGCCGACACATCCAGTGGATTATATGGACAAAAGTTTTGGGACGCCTGACCATTACTGCAAAAGAGACTTTAATAACACTGCGTTTAGATACACAGACTTTAAAATAGAGTTGGTCCCTCTTTGCAGCTGCTATAATGGTTCCACGCCCCATGCTCTGGACTCTGAGGGTAACTTGGTTTTCTAAAACAAACGCGAATGTCCTGCAGTGGCAAATAGCTTTGGTTTTATATTTGATTTGATTATATTAATTTTTAAGTTGGCATTTACAAGAAACATTTTAACTACCTGTGTGACTGTATTAATGGGAATATTGCTGTTAAAAAGCTCCCAAATGTTTTTGCACTTTTATTTATATAACAGTACTTTAAAAATAAAAGTTTTATTATTTAATTATTAAGAATTATTTAATTTTGCGTATAACCATGCAATTAATCGTTATTAATCACAGAAATTGTACTGTTGCCCAGCATTAGTTACTTATTAAATTATTATTTATGTATGTATTTAATGATTACAGTTGTAACTGCTTGTATATTCAAGTCTATTAGTGCAAGACACTGAATTGGTTTATCCTTAACAGCCCAACTGCACACCTTGCCTTTGGCGTATAAACAGTTCAAATATCGGCATCTTTTTTCATTACAAACATTTCTTACGTCAGAGCTCAAACGGCTGAAGGTCTGGAATTCATAGCCACTTTCTTTGGCCAAGGCCCGCCCATAAGACCGTTTGACTGACATGTCAAACAACCAATCACAGTTCG
>JBBPDC010031376.1:0-12267 GCA_037974485.1 Hemigrammopetersius urotaenia | reverse complement strand
AGTCATTAGTTACAGAGACAGTCTTACAGTCATTAGTTAAAGAGACAGTCTTACAGTCATTAGTTACAGAGACAGTCCCCCTGGAGACACTGAGGGTCTTGCTCAAGGGCACAATGGTAGAAAATGGGGGAGTTGAAACTGCAACTTTGTGGTCACCGGGTACACAGGCAAGTGTTTTACCCACTAGACTACTACCACAATCTCTCCCTGTAATCTTACAGAGATGACTAGATTAGCTGTGTACAAGCATACTGCATTGAATAATAATGGACGTTTTGGCGGTGGAACCGTGCCCTTATTTAAAAAACTGTTGGAGGAGAAGTTAAAATAATATTAAATTTAAAATAATAATACAACTCAAGATGAACAGCAATGTGATTGCTAACTCAAATAAATATACAGTCAGCCTATCTATGGTTCCAGCACGCTTTGCTTTTTGTAGTGTGTTCTTCACTAAATTTCCCTAATGTCTTTATAGGTTGAATTTCTCCAAAATACATAGATTTTCCAAATGGGTGAAAGGTGTTTCACAGTTAGACGTGTCTACCCATTTTTTTTTGTTTTGAAAAGTCTTAAAATAGCCACAATTCTTTGCAGCGTAGTACTGCAGAAGATATTCCTTTATTGTCATTGTACTGCAGCAGGATGCTACACATTCAACGAAATACTGTCTCTGAGCTCGTCCATTTTGTGGATCAGGGATCTTGCGGTGGTGAGGAACATGCTCAGGAGAGGCGGTTTGTGCGGATCTTTCCTCAGTCTCGCTAGTAGGCCAGAGCGACATCCCAGCTTTTGCTTTCTCTCTCAACACCGCCTGCTGGTGCCGATAACAATCCCGATGGTCTTGCGATCTCGGTTGGGAAGTTATATGAGCGATGAGACTCGTCTGTGATGATCGGTTTCTTGTTGTAACCTATGTCCAGTAACTCCTGATGACTGTATTGGTAATTAACGTCCGCGAGGACATATGAAAAACACAAAAATAGCACCAGAAAATAGGAGCCGCTAGCCGCTGCCTCAGTGCGCGCCACCATCTTGACTCTTAAGATAGTCAAGGTCTTAACTGCTTTGTACCATAGTATTATTTAGACGTCAAGTCTGACTGTACCCTATATCTAAGTTATAGTTACAGTCTATCTTTGTAAACCTGGCCCCAGTTTCAGAAGATCTAAAAGATCTTTTACAACCAGCTCACTCCCAACTCATTGTGTGTGTCAGACAGCAGCTGCTGTAAACAAAATATAAATGTAAACAAAAAAATTGAGAAAATTCACAGGAATTGTGCAGCTTGAGATACTTCCAGGTATCTGAGTTGTTAAATATGAACCAGAAGGTTAACGAAGTGTTTTAGGTGGTTGCTATGATAACATATGTGGTCGCTAGGCGTTGCCGTTACTATGAACAGACTGAAGGGGAAAGTGAAAGTGAAAGTGTCATCTATGAGGGGGTATAATTGAAGGGTGTGTGCGAGATTAGCGGAAAGCTCAAGTATTTTTGACTTTGTTTAGAAGATAATTAATCTTATTTTCATGGACTGAACTTTAATACGTGTCCACGTTTCTTCTGAAACAGTGCTGTGACTTTGTGAAGAACAACGAAGGTAAGAGCATCAATAGCACCAAGTGCACTGCAAACAACAAACCTGTGTGGAAAGTTGAATAAATATAACTACATACAGTGTAGAACGCATGTAATTATGGTCGTGAAATTGTTTGTATGTGACTGTTTTAGCTGTTACTGTATTAGGAGCTAATGATCCCAGTAAAGCTCTCTGTCTCTCTTTGTCTGTGTGTGTGTGTGTGTGTGTGTGAATGTATGTGTGTGAATGTGAAGGATGTCATTAGTTCAAACCTGTAGGAGAAATAAAATGGTGATTACAAGTAGAAGTAAGTGCAACTAGACTTTTAACAGTGTTTTGAAATAAAAGTGTGTTTTTTTATGTATGTCTTTGCAAGGACCAAATTTTCTCCTAATGATAGGAATACTGGAAAAAACTGTAGAAGTGAGGACATTTTGCCTGTCCTCGCAAGGAAATGTACTGTTAAATTAACAAACTTGTGGTTTTTAGGAAAAACTAAAAGAGTAGGAACAGTTTTTTGGTTCCTGAGGTTAAAGTCAGGTACAATGATATTGAGATATAGCATTTAACAAGTCAATGGAATGTCCACAAAAAAATAGAATTATCAAAATATGAATACCATGTGTGTGTGTGTTCTTCTAAACAGAGGAGTTCAAGCTCCTTGGCCCTTGTGGTATCGAGGATCACGCTGGCTCGGCCGTCACTCTCTCCTGTCACCTGTCTCCTGAAATCAGTGCGGTTTCCATGGAGATCAGATGGTTTAAGGGAACAGACTGTGTTTGCCTCTATAAGGACGGGCAAGTGACGGAGGGGAGGGGCTACGAGGGCAGAGTGAGTCTGTTCACTCAGGATCTGGAGAGAGGAAACGTCTCCTTACA
This sequence comes from Hemigrammopetersius urotaenia, assembly GCA_037974485.1. Classification (NCBI taxonomy): domain Eukaryota; kingdom Metazoa; phylum Chordata; class Actinopteri; order Characiformes; family Alestidae; genus Hemigrammopetersius; species Hemigrammopetersius urotaenia. Next base: position 9,810 of record JBBPDC010031376.1, on the reverse strand, counting down.
GATCAGAGACTGCAGAGAATCAGATACAGGACATTACCTGTGTCAGGTCTCCAGTGGAGGCACTTCAGAGGAGTGTACTGTGGGAGTATGGGGTAAGTGATTAAGTCTCATTTGAGAATGTAATGTGTGTGTGTGTGTGTGTGTATACTAGTGTTGGGCCGTTATCTGCGTTAACGTGCTGCACTAATGTGAGACTCTTTCTCTCTGTCTCTCTTTTTCTCTCTCGCTCTCCCTTACTCTTTCTCTCTCTCTCTTTCTCTCTCTCTGACTTTTCCGTATTTAAACCTCGGGTTAATATTTACATGTTCTTTAAGGGTAATGTATTAAACTGAGTTCAAAATGAAATTAAAGTGATCTGGGAGAACATTTGAAGACATATTTATGGTTTACACTATAAAAATAGGCATTGGGATCATTGGGGGGCATTTTAATCTAGATTAATCTCAAGATTACAATGAGATTAAAAAAAAATGCCCACCTCTAGTGTATGTATATATATATATATGAGAGAGAGAGAGAGAGAGAGAGAGAGATAGAGAGATAATTATCATGTTTAATCAGAAACATTTCTATCAGGGTCGAGAAGAAGGAGCTGTGATGAAAGGAGATTTCTGATAAGAACATAAGGGGGAATGCTGCTAAAATGTTCACTGATTTTCTCTAATGTTATTTTCCAATTTCTCACAGATCCTCTTGCATGGGTAAGTGCCTCCTCCCCCTGCCTGTAAATGCATATTTAATACATTTTAATACCAAGTATTTAATTGTGGTATTACCTATTCTGTGAACAAATCTTTGTTTTTTTCTTGTTTTTAGCTAAAAGATTTGCCGGTAAGTTAATAAATGTTCTGCTCTTATTTCCGCCCTTTGTTTTTACTCCTACTGGTTATGAATGATGTTATGTAATTTAACTGTGTATTTTAATCTATAATTACTCATAATTACTTTGTTCTTATTTAAATGTAAGAACCTACAGCAGCATGCATGAAATCTTCACATCTTTTATTTACTTCCACAGAGTTTCCAGAGAGGAGCAGAGACAGGTGAGTAAGTCAGTCTGGATTGGAGGCGACTGCTTTGATGATGATTGTCTTCTTTCTTCTCAACATTCTTATCTTCTGTATCACAGCAGTAGAGCTCACAGCAACATGAGATGACTGAGATGTTAACAATGTTACAGTCATTTACAGACAGTGTCATAGTGGCCCAGAAATCTCAAGACTGATATCAAAATATTGTTAAGTCCAGCCTTTCAGTTCATTGGAACTTTGTATTTCTGCCCCAACTAAAGATGTTCATAGTTGACTAGTAGGTGACTTGTCATTGCACTTAGATACGATTTAAATTAGTTATCTTCGATTTAAATACGATTTAAATTAATACCTTCAGCCACCCCTCATTTCGACCAATTTGCCTCCAAATATCCAGACTTTCTTGTATTTTAAGGAACAGTTCTCCAGGCTTCCTGAAGGACTTTTAAAGACTCTCATTTCCAGTCCAGTCCCTGAACCTGACCAGTTTCAGAGGAATGTTTTTGATAGTTCAGACACACAGTGACCTACGTATGAATCATTCAGACAGAAGAAAGGCCTGAACCTAATTTAAGACCTGAACCAGTGAAGAAACAGGGGCAGATGATTCCAGATGATCAGGCAGTGATAAGTGGTTGGAGATGGAGACCCCCTCCTTCTTTCACACAAAGAAAAATCCAGCTCCTGCTGGTGAGGTGGAGGGCCAGCTGCGTAGGTTGAATCGGATTCCCTATGCATTCAGATTCTGAAGCAGAGTGGACACTGGCCAAAGTACTATTTAAGTTCTCAGGCTCCTGAGAGTGTCTGTACTCCCAGTGAGATGTTTCCCACCTAAGGGACACCTCAATTAGAGCCTCAAGGCTGGTCTTTGAGCTCTTCACCAAGACCTTGGAAGTGGACTGCCATAAGTGGCTGCAGGTGCAATCCACTCATTGCAGCTAAAGATCGGAACTCAATGGCATAATCCACCACCTGAACAACCTCTCTTGGTGTATGCAGAGCAGCCCAGAGCCAGTGTCTTCCTCACAACCAGGATGGTCAAACATTTTACATAAAAATGTGTATGGAGGAACACAGGAACACAGCTCTAGACACCCCTCCCAGATTGGTGTAGCCCAAGCCAAGCCAAAGCTACCTTACATTGGGCAGCTGGCAGCCTAGTCATCAGTCATGGGTTCGATTCCTATCATAATGAGAACATTTGGTCCTCACAAAGACATAAATAAAAACACACGCACACACTTTTATTTCAAAAACTGTTAGCTTAAAATGTCTATCTGCACTTACTTCTATTTGTAGACTGCTAAGCATCTCTGAGGTGCCCTTGAGCAAGGTACCGTCCCCACACTCTGCTCCCCAGGCGTTCCTGGCTGCCCGCTGCTTCACCTGGTGAATGGGTTAAATGCAGAGGAAGAACTTCATGCTGTTCACACTGTGTGCTGTGGTGTGTTCACATATGACAGAACGGTCACTTTCACTTCACTTTCAGTAAGAGACGTCTGCTGTTCAAAGACGAACACTGTAATATATCCCAGATCACCATCAAACAGCTCAGGGGCTGGGAGGTGAGGCTCAGGACCAGGGGGTGGGAATAGATAAGAGATGGTTGGGGGGGATGCTACACCTGCCCCTGCTGGTCAGAGTGGCCCCTTACCATAAATAGTCGTACTCATAGTGCTAGTATTTAATAGTCATCATTATCATCATTATTATTACTATTGTTATTATTGTTATAAAAAATAATACAAATAATATCTAGTTAGATTTAGTGCACAATATCATGTTCTAGTGTAGAAAACACGTCATCGTACATACTTCGTACTTTCTATATTTTTAAGCTCTATCTTTGTCTTTGATCAGATCCTCAAGTTCATGAAGTCTTTGTTTCTCAGGTGAGCTCATTATTCTGAACAGACTTTTCCCCACTAAGCTGCTTTAAAATGATGTCTACCAAACACGAATGTGTGTGAAAACTGTGTACATTACATTACTTAATATTTCTATGAATTTATTTTGCTTATTTAATTTTAATTTCACTTTCATGTTTGATGCCATTATAGTGTTGCAGTGTTAATCTATTTGATCATAATATCATCATAAGTGAACCAGAGCTGTAGATCCTATAACTCATACCAGCCTACACAAAATAATGTCAGTTTTATTCTCTTTTGCAGAGAAAAAGAGAATGGGCGCAAGAAGAAAAAATGGAAATGGAGGAGTCTGCTCTGCTGACCGGTGAGAATTAAAGCGAGTAGATGAGAAGTGTTTGTTTGATGTTCGAATGTGTGTCCTAGTACAACGTCTCCCTGTTCAACTGGAGATTCAGCCATGTGTGCAGAACTCCATAATGGACAACCTGTGCGTTGTAAAGGGGTAGAAACTGGAATTTTATCATTTACATAATGTATATATACATAGTGTATATATTAGGGCTGGGAAAGTTAACACGTTATTGTTGCGTTAACGCATTATTTACTTAATTGTAATACTTAATTTTATCGCATTAACACAGGTTTCAGTGCTTTCACCGAGGTAATACAAGCGCTGAGATATTTAATATCGCCCCCATGCTCTGGACTTGTTTTTCTATAAAACCTGAACGCCCTGCAGTAGCAAATAGCTTTGGTTTTATATATTGATTTTAAGTTGAGATTTACAGAAATATCTGAACTGTAACTGTGTGACTGTGTTAAAGTGAACACTGCTGTTAAAAATCTCCTTATTTGTTCAGTGTTTGTTTAAAGTGTTATTCCACTTTTGTTCATACAGCAGTACTTTAAAAAGAAATGTGCGCAATACACTACTTTTGAATTAATGATTTAATTTCTCGTATAACAATGCGACACTATTGATAAGAGTATTAAAAACAGTATGTTTAGGACAGAATTTAAGATGCGATTAATCGTGAGTTAACTATGGCAAACGAGATTAATCACAATTAAATATTTTAATCTACTGATAGCCCTAATATATATAATATTTATTCCAGATTTACAAATGACCTGATGAAACAGATTCTCAAAAACATTAAGATTAGGTTTATACTAGGGCTAAGGTTAGGAGTATTTGTTTTAGACATACACTCTACTCTTCAGGTGTTTTATTTATGCACTCCAAGTTGAATCACTGATTCTTTCAGAACTGAAAGAGGAGAGGTTTCCTGGACCGGTCCTGAAGAACCTAATTACCTTCACTGAAGAGAAGAAAGGCGAGGATGAACAGCTGGAGGAAAATGAGGCTGAACTGGAGAAAACCAAGCAAACAGTCTGTAAAGAAAATATAAAAGAGAGAAACAGCATCACTGAGATCAGTCTGGAGATCAGAGAGATGCAGGGAGGAATAGTGAGAGAAAGAGTGGAGATGAGACAAAGAAAGTACGAGGAAATCAGAAAAAAGATGAGAGATTTCATGGGTGATCTGAAAAGATCAGAGGAAGCAATTAGAAAGCTAAAGGAGAAACGAGAGCGGCACGAAAAACAAAAACAGGAATGCAAGCGCCTGTTATCTGAGGAGAGAAATGAGGAAAAGAAGAGAGAGCTGGAGGCAGACGTGGAGAGAGAAGAGGAGCTGAGGAAGAAGGCTGAACAGGAGCTGAGAAGGCTGCAGGAGGAGAGATGGACGGTGGTGAAGAAACACAAGCTGGAGATGGAGACCAGAGAGCAGGATGCAGTGAGAGCAGATGAACACTTCGTCAGGAACCTGCCTGAACTCATCACTCGGACTGTTATAGCGAAGAAACAGAGAGAGTTTTTCAGTGAGATGAATGAAAAGGACGGAGCATTGGAAACCCTCAAGCGAAACCTTTCAGAGATGGAGAAAGAGCAAGAAAAGAAAAAACAGCAGCTTAAACTAAAAGACACTATATTACAAGAACACAGAAAATCTATAGAGAACAAAAACCAAACAATACATGAAGTGAAAGAAAAGCTGAAGGAGAAAGAGACTCTTCTGGAGAAGACAGTGGTAGAGGTTGAAACCAGTAGGAAGCAGCTGGAGAACCTGAGGCAGGAATTACTGGACAAGAGCCGCAAACTGCAGGAGATTCAAATGAAGCAGAAGAAAACTGAACTGACTGAAGGAGAGGAACAGCTTGAGAAGGAGAAAAGACTTCCAACAGGTGAGTAATTTGTAATTAAATAATATTTTTAATTGAAGTATACAGTACATGTGGAAGCTGAATAGCTTCTGTATGAGATGTACAGCTTATTATAGTCATGTTATAATTTTCTCTATTTAAAGAATTAACTTTTTTTTCAGTGTTAGTTTCACAGATGGGACATCATTACATTCATCGGCTTGTGAGTGTAAATAGAGGGCGATTCTATTTCATAGAGCGTTGAAAGATCTCGAAGAGCCTTTAAAGATCAAATGCTGGTTTTGTGTGCTGTGATTGATATGTGTTTCAATAGCGTAAGCACCAATATTAACCAATACGATATGTTCTGCAGCGAGAGAGGAATCCATCAGTCCAGCCTCTCTAGTGTCACTCGCATCAGGCTGGCTCTGCTGGAAGGGTGGAATGTGTAGCAGGAAACACCATCCTGGGCAGAGAGAAGAGAAGAAAAGCTGGATGGTCTACAGTGAGTGACTCCAGACAGAGGAGGCTGGAAGGCTCTTGGTCTGTTCTATTCTGAACTTTTCTTTGGAGGAGCTTCATCACTTTGTGTCCATCTACCCCAGGAAGACATGCCTTTCTCCACAGTCACCATGCAGCACCTTCTTCCATTGCTCCATGGTCCAGTTTTCTCCATGTTGGTGCTTTTGGTGCTAGTCAGGGGTCGACATGGGCACTGCAGCTACGCAGCTGGTTCTTGACTTTCTGGAACGTCTTCTTCCCGTTTTCTTGTCTATGTAATCGTTTACATCCTCCACATGCTTTTATGTATGTGTCTGTATTCCATGCCTGGTTCTCCTGTTCATCTGTGTTTATTTCCCATCTCCTCCCCTGCCCTGGTGTTTGCCGTAGACGAGTCAGACTTTATATATAACCTCCTGTGTTTGTGGACTCTTTGTAATTTTCTTATTAAATACATTGCTTCAGCTATTGCTTGTTTTGTCACTGTACTCGTGTTTTTTCATTTACATTTATGGCATTTATCAGCTACTTTTATCCAAAGCAACTTCCATCCACCAACTACAGGGGGCAGTCTCTCCCTGGAGCAACTTAGGGTTAAGGGTCTTGCTCAGGGACCCAGTGGTGGAGCTGAAGGTAGGATTCGAACCTATGACCTCTTGTATCCTTCCACTAGGCCATCAGCACCCCACTTTTTCTTAATTTTGTTTATAGTTACTTGTGTTTGGATCTTTCCCTCTAATTTGTTCTATTTTTTTTACCTTTAGCATTCAATGTGCTTTTTTCTATGTTAATCCTGGAGCACCACATTTCTGCTTGTGTTTCTTGTATTAAATGTTTGTGGATTACATTTACAATTACATTGATGGCATTTAGCAGACACTCTTATCCAGAGCGGCGTACATGTATCCTGTATAAACCTACATCTGATATTGATACAAGCATTAACTCTCATAATCAGTGTCAGTGGATGCAGGTCTATTGAAACTAAACATAGATAAATTATATGCATTAGAAGCTACACATAGCTGTTTTGCTTATTAGCGACTGAATGTATCCTGAAGGTGTAAGGTGTTGATTGTGTGTATACATGTGTCTGCATAATTGTACTTTCTGAGTTGGAATTTTTCAGAATCACTATAAAACTGTGTTGTTCATCCTTCGCAGCATGCTGTGCTGAAAATTCACTTGGCCTATAGAGGGCGACAGCAGCTGCTACTGTCCATGCTGTTCATCATTAAGGATGCGTTTTAGGAGCCAGTACGACTTACTCTAGTATGTAATAAATCCCATTAGCTGCTGAAAAAGGATGCAATCAATAAATTAGTTAAATAAAGACTTGAGAATTTAAATTATTTGGAGTATTGATCCTATATTGGTGACATAAATCCTTTAGTCACAGAGAGCAAACATATGGCAGCTCCAAGATTACCTCAAGTACAGAGACTAACATCAGGAAGCTCCAGTGTCCCTATAAGAGTAGGTGGTGTGCAGAAAAACATGCTCACCAACCTCCCTGCTGTATCATTAGAAAGTCCTTCTGGAGACTTATTAGAACCCATGACCTCTTGAAGTCTCACATGAACACATCAGAGCACCGTGTGGACAGCACAAAATTCCCCCAGGACAACAGCCCTCGGGGAGCAGTGTGTGGGGACGGTACCTTGTTCAGGGTACCTCAGTGCTGCCACTGAGCATTGAACCCACAACTTTCTGAGAAATCAGTATATTCAGTTGATGCTTCCTATATTTGAATGATTCTTTCTTTAAATACCATATCAATGTGATTCTGCTGACTAATGATTAAGGTTGCAAACTTTAAATCATGGTTATTATTTGTGCAAACCCTGTGCTTTTGAGCTAAAGGTTTGCAGATAAGGTGTTCAGAGCAGAAAGAGCTTGTTCAGGGCTGGTGCCATGAAGACTCGAGGGTTTCTGCCCATTTTGATAAGGTGAATGGTCTTTCTGAAAGTGTAATAGTCACACAGCAAAGGACTGATCTCAGATAATCCTTCAGTCTGGGACTGCCTGAAATGAACGGTCTCTCCCTCAGCAGGCGAAGATAAAGTTTTTATTCTGAGCAAAGAACCAGTTGCTGAACTTCCACCATAAGAGCACACGCCCAAACCTAATCTTGTTACAGACGCATCCAACTTATCAGACCACCCCTTCAATGATAAGCACAGCATAGCAATATAAAATATTTCTTTTACCAGTGAAATCAGGCGAGTCCTAACATCATCATGTCAAAGTTATAAACCCCACTACATGATACATCTTATAATCATTACAACATAAATTACTAGAATAAAAGTTGCATAACTTACAGTTTCTTGCACCACCACGCTTAAATGAGGGTTATCCTACATCTTCCTGTAAAGTTGAATCCATCTAGTGGTCTTCTCGCATCAGTCAGAGCCTGAATCGGGTTGGCGCTCCTTAACTTCCTCCGGATCTGAACTGCTCAGAGACGGGTCGGGTGAGTCACGAGTGCATGCATCGCTTAACTTTCGCCACACAGAGCTGGATCTGAACCGCTCAGAGACGGGTCGGGCGAGTCACGAGTGAATCCATCAGTTAACTTTCGCCACAGAGCTGGATCTGAACCGCTCAGAGACGGGTCGGGCGAGTCACGAGTGAATCCATCGGTTAACTCCAGTCACACAGAGCCGGATCTGAACCGCTCAGAGACGGGTCGGGCGAGTCACGAGTGAATCCATCGGTTAACTTTCGCCAAAGAGCTGGATCTGAACCGCTCAGAGACGGGTCGGGCGAGTCACGAGGGAATCCATTGGTTAACTTTCGCCACAGAGCCGGATCGGAATCACCCAGAGACGAGTGAATCCGCCGGTTCTTCCGGCTCCGTGTTTCTGCTGTAAAGGATCTGAATAGAGGGTGCCCCTAAAGCACGTAGGTCGAGTCAGTGAATACGCCATCCTCCACAAAACATGCAGCCAAATCTGAATCGCTCAACCGAGCAGGTTAAATTGAATGCTACCCGAAACACCAGTACATGATAGATTACACGAGTTAACTTCCTTTCCAACAGAAAATATTAATCAATCGAGTCATAGCACTTCCCGATCTCGACCTTAGCCTAATGAGTGAATGTACCGGTGTACAGCACACACCGCGGGGGACCAAGCGTAGCGCAAAACACATGAGTTCCACAGGCTCGCTCTTACACTGGTCAATGATAGACTTCATTAACCTAAATAAATATAGCCCAATCATTTATTGGACCACACTGCCTTTCTTTCACAGTTTAAATATGAGCACCCACAGTGTCTGACCAGGATGTCTGATTAAATGAAAAACGGTTAAAAATAATAGTCCAATATTTTACACATATTTTATTTGGGCTATAATCCTGGTCACAAAATATGTTATGTTTATTTGTGTACAAATAACAACTTTAATTGATTGTCATGCATGATACTTTACTTTCTTTTGAAAAACAATTCAAACGACTAACTGCTGTCAATTTGGCAATAGTGACTCAAATAACTCGCAGATCCAGATCAGTTTACAGAAGGACTCAGAGAAAGCAAAAAATGATCCAAGTATCCCAGCTCTAATAAAAAAATTAATTCCAGACGGTCTGGGAAGCACTTCAGCACTGGCTCAACTGTTCACAAAGACGGTGAGGACTTCCATCCTCATTCAAACTCAATATAGAACACAGTACAGACAACAACAAACATCACACACACTCTGCTGCTCTTTACACAGCCATGTCCCACTATTTGTACTTTCTTGTTAGAAAAAAAACACTCCACGCCTTCCCATGATGCACTTCAGCTGCATGTGTAATAAAAAATCTGCTTTCCTCTTTCGTGTCGGGACCTTTAATCGAGCTCTAAACCCAAAGCAACCTCACTTACACAACTGAAAATAAGCCTGTGATCACAATTCATACACAGCACTAAGAAAACGCATCCATTAGTTATTTTAACGGAAGACTGACCACTTCTGAGTGATCATTCTGTACAAGAAACAGGACCGACGCCAGAGGGCGCAAGTGAGGGACTAGTCTATGGAGCTAAACGGATAAAAGTCTTTACTGCATTCCTGCGTACAAGTGTATAAAAATGTCTAATAAAGTAGTAAAATGTGTCCCAAGAATCTTTCTTTCTTGCCGCAGGTCGCCCAGATCTCTAGAACATGCAGATACCTTCTCTACAACATCAGAAGAATCCGACCCTT
>JBBPDC010031356.1:0-12268 GCA_037974485.1 Hemigrammopetersius urotaenia | reverse complement strand
AATTATGTATTATATTGTGCATTGTTTGAATGCTAAATAAACATGTTCATAGTTTTGTAACAGATTCTTTTAATAATAAAATTTATTTTTTCGGTTTTCGGTTTTGGTTTTCGGCCAAATGTTTCCCCATTTTCGGTTTTCCGTTTCGGTCCAAAAAAATCCTTTGGGTGCATCACTAGTTTTTAGTAAAGTAATATGTTGCCTAAAAGAATACAGATTTGATTTCTGCCTGCTTGGTGAATTATGAATTTGTTCATTCTCATCAGCTACTCATGATTTAATTTATTGATAAGCTGAACCAGATACTGGTTGGTGACTGTAAATATTGGCATCCCTGCGGAGAGGTCTGGAAACAGTTAAGCACTTACACACTTGCAGAGTTTTTTGGTTGTTTTAAAACAAATAAATGTTCACTGTCCTGATAAATGACTTTATATACACATATATAAAGATAGTATAGATACTATTGTAATTTAACCAAATATGTCAAGTTTTCATACCATACTTCTGGACAGTCAGTCTTTTCTGTTGAGGCATGAAATAAAAGGGAGAATATTAAACATGGTGACTGCCGGAACACAGTCTCTCATTGTTAGCCAGTGTGGCATTTTTGAAGGAGGCGCTGGGCATTTACTGAAGGAAGTGAGAAAGGAATCTTGTGTGTGACCTTTCCACAAAATATGGTGAGGTAAGAGCTGGGGAAGGGGTGGAAGAGGGGTTTATTTTTTGAAGTACCCTTCACACACACACTCTTTCTCCTTCCCTTCATCAATCACTAAGCTTCTCTTCATGCAACATTAATGCTGCGATTTACTCTCCTCACTTACAGAGGGAGAAATGTCAGCCATTGTCAGCATCTTTCCCCTTCTCTCGCTCCCTTTTCCTCTCCCTGACTAATGCACAGGGGTCAGGGTAAAGTGTCCCACTAGAGCATCCTTACAGACATACGCTGTCATGCTGATGTATTTCCAGCTTTCTATGCGTCAGCCTGACCCAATGCATGCACACAAATAGCAGAGGAAATGCTGACGTTGCACACACACACATATCATGCTGGCCTTCAGAAATCAATCATCTGTCTTTCTCTTCAAACACCAGAGACCAGCTGAGAAACTTACCCTGTCATCCTCCCAGAAAGTGACCTTTCACTCACTTCTGTAAAACCAACCAAGGAGACTTTACATTCGCATATTTATTAAAGTGTGCACACGCACATGTTCAATATTACTGAGGACATTCCACTGATTTCTTTCAGTGATTAGTATTTACCCAATTATATTCATTGCTGTCTACCTCTGTTCTGCATTTTTGCAACTGTAACTCTCTGCAGCTACAATACAGTCATAACACTGTGTTCATTCACACTTGTTCTGTAGATATTGTCGACATTTCTTAATGTCTTTTTGCTGTCTTTCTCTTGCATTCTATTGTCCTGCACTTGTGCTCTTGTGTTGCTCCATGGTCCTGGGGGAACATTGTTTTGTTTCACTTTGTACTGTGTATATTTGGCTGAGATAAACCTCAGAGACTTGACATGATTTGTGTAATTCTCTACCACCAACGACTTAAACCCCAACATTAATCTCAGCAACCAAAAGACTCTTTCTGCTTGTTGTGAAAGGATGTGCAGCTGTTCAATAAGTCGTTCCTTAGAAAAGAAATGAACCAAAAACAACAGAAACATATGTTCCCCTGGACATCGGAGATGTGTATAGAGGTTTTATGGGACTGCTTGGATTGAGAGTAGCAGGAAATGCTGCCACTTCTAAGATGGAGCTTTAAAGATGTTTACAAAGAGCATGAAAAAAATCCCTGCAGAACAACAGACAGCAAGTCAATGCAGTGTGTAATAAAGGCAAAGGTGGAAGCAATACACACTGAAAAATGAGACATTTAGTAGATATTTTTGTGTTATTTTCGGTTTCCTGCGCTTTTTGTGATGCTAAAAATGAATTGCTTTTACTAAGTAGTTGTTCTGAATGAAATATAAATAAATGCAAGAGCAACTTTACAGCACCGTAAGTTATGTCACCAGTGCAGAATGACATGGGGGCAACATGCCAGACCCTTGAGGTTTAAGGGTTAAAGTGACTTTGTGTGCACTGTTCCTGACCGTAAGTCCCTCTCATAAAAGTAGATGAGTAATAAGGAGCCAGAGAAACTTTGTAGTGTTACAAAGAAACCTCTTCCACAGAAAATGCTTTAAATTACATTCTCATTCCGTTCAGTGATGAGCTTCTTGCTGACCACCTCAAAAGTGCGCTTTGCAAATTACGGTGTAATTTTGTGAAACTAGCAAACATGTCAGCAAAAACCGTAAATATGCCTCACAAATATGCCACCTCAGACTGAAAATGGCACATTTCCCAGTTTCCACTTAGTTAGGCTTGTGCTTATCGTAAGAGATTCCTGCTCAGAGAAACAATAAGGGGAGGAAGCACACCAGAGCTCAACAATCTCCATGAACCAGGTCTTTCAGTGACCGCCTGCTTCTTAAACACTGTATACCAGCAATAAAACCTTTAATAGAAAGAAGGTGCATTATACAACAACCAGTATTATAGTATCTGCATAAACTGCACAGCAAGTATGTCAAGCCATAGCATCATAATTTTTCTAAATGACTTTTCTATGACTTGTGGTGTTCCGGTATTATTTGACAGATGTTGTATAGGTGCACCGAATGTGCAGTTTTTCAGTTAAATTGTGGACGTGGATTTAAGCTGCTTTACAGGTTTAAGAACCAGTTGTGGACTACTTGATCACTGATGTACGTCGCTCTGGATAAGAGCATCAGCCAAATGCCTTAAATGTAAATGCAATAATTCGACTTTGCCATATTTCTAAAGACATTGGATTTTTTTTAAACATTTCAGACATCCAGGGTTTTCTATAATCTCATATAGGGGATTATTGAACTTGCCTGCAAACATCAGTAACTGTTAAAGAATTAACCGTTTTGGTCATGTAGCCTAAAAATGTCTTCAAATATTATACTATGACAAAGTGTGGGCAGTCAGTAAATCAAGGTTCTATTATTTGTGAAAAGTGAGACAAATTCATTGCATGCAATAATCCCACCTTGTCATATAACTCTAAAGAAGTTTAATTCTTTAACAGTTACTTTCATATAGAATGGCCTGGGGATGCTAATGGAGAGGCTGAAGAAAAAAAAAAAAAAACCCCAAAAAAAAATAACCTTGACGCCTTGTCCTGTGTGGGTCCACTCACTAGTAGAGGCACCAGGTGGCTACAATCACTCTAGCAAATACACATTTCCCTGCTTAAACACTCCTGCCTCAGAACATCAATTGCCAGGTTTAGGGGACATATTTGAGTAAGGACACTACTAAACTACGCCAGACCCCACCGTCCAGGACCAGAGTTGCGCTCCACTCACCTGACCTCGCCTGCATAGGTCATTAGTACATCCTTGATAAATTATTCAGAAAAATATATATATAATGCTATTCAGCAGTAAACAGCTACAACACTAGCAGAATTCCATAGTTAAGGCATGAAACACTGAAGAACATGCTTTGAAGCAAAGGAATGATGAGCCATCTGTAAACAAATGTGCTATTTCACTGCAAAAATATAGATTTGAGCTTTCATGGCAAACAATGCAAAGGACAGACTGTGGTTTCAAATAATGTGTATATAGAAATGTTAAATGAAGAGAATAACTTTACAAAGTTTTATATGACACCGATGATCTACCGGCCATTCAGTGAAACAGAATGAGAAAATGTTCTAGACAAAAAGGTTTTATTAAAGATGTTTAATGTTTAAATATATAAACTGAGATCAGTATTCATTCACACAATTGTCTGACTACATGCTGTTCAGGAGTTGATTGCAAGTGAGAGGGTGTGTTTTGATGCATCAATTCTGGTAGCAGCCTACAATTTGTACAGCTTCATGTCAGTCTGACAAAGAAGCATCCATTAGACTGAGAGAGACGCATCTGTGGTAACATCACTCAGGACTCGTCTCCCCAAACTGAAACATGCTCTCATCGTACAGGTCTTCAGGAAGCTCCTCATCTCCATCAGCAAAAAACGTTGGGAAGGGTGGGTTCTTGTTGTGCTCCAGCCGATGGGGCAGAATGGAGTCTCTAACCTGAGCACACATGGATGATTGATGTATTAATAACCTGATGAATTCTAGTCCTCAACATCAGAGTCTGCATTAGGTTTAGAGATCATTTAGTTGAATTTAGTTAAAATGTTAAGGTGAATAAGCGATATAGGCTTCTACAAATCATCTACAGCAGATCTTCCAAACAAAGTATTATGGAATCTTTACTAACCTTAACTCTCTTCAGCAGCTCTGAGATGCATTCAGAATAAATAAGTCTTTGCACGTATGCTAACGCGAGCACACGGACACCAAACTGCTGACTAAGTGATCGATGTGCTGAAAATTATTAAAAGCACTTCACCCACACTATCGATAGAGATGAATGAGCCAGCAAGGCTGGTGCTTGTGTTGGTGTGGGCAGTGTGAAGCTCTTATTTTAGCCACACACAACTAAAAGTGATGACCGAAGCAGAAAAAACAAACACTCATGTCTAAAGTGGGAAAAAATTGCAGTGTCTTCAACCTTAAGTAAACCCTATAGGATTTGTGTAGGTGTGTGTGTGTGTGTGTGTGTGTGCGCATGTTTGAAAGTGCAAAATGGATCAAAGACAAACTTGCATCTGTGTGGGTGCAAGTGTGTACAGAAATGGTCTTACTTTGACCAGGCAGTTGCGATGGCCTGGAACGGACCCGTTGACATACAGGATGTTATCTTTGGTGTTCACCCTCCACACCTGACCGAGAGAAAGTCACACACGTCAAAGCTCTAACTGGGTCTCATACATCATAATGCTTTGGCGACATCAGGCAAGTTTACAGGGGCTTCATCAGCAACACATAAGGAGATACTGTTGCTGGGATTGTGTGTGTGTGTGTGTGTGTGAGAGAAAGAGAGAGAGGTGGGGAGAGAGATAAAAGATCAAGGTATCAAGATGCTGCTGAGACAGAAATTATGTGCACTGGAGAGTACATATGCAAATGAGCTGTAATGAACTGCAGATGAGAGCTAGACAAAAATATTGATTAAAAAATGCTAAAAAATGGGTAAGTAGAAAAAAAAAGTGTGAGATATCAAAAAGTAAATTAAACACCCAAATGACTGAATTAATGAATGAATTCTGGTTCACAAACTGAGTTCTGAGTAAATGGGTACCTTTAAGCCAAATGCTGTATCATAAACATTTCCCATCCTGCCTGGCATCTTTGTTCCTTTGAACACTTTGGCAGGGTCCTGTAAAAAAAAAAAAAAAAAAAAAGAAGAATAAAGAGGCCATTTCACCCATTACTGAGCCCAGAGAATCTATAACGAGAAACACAAGGGAGGAGGAACATACATGAGTATGTGCAGACACACACACAGCAACACACTCACCCCTCCAGGTCCGAGTGCGCCAGGCCTCCTGTGGGTTTTTGTTTGGCCGTGAGACGCCGGCTGTCCACTGAAACCCCAGCGCTTCATCACTCCCTGAAATCCCTTTCCAATCCTACAACACAATATAAACACAACTGCTATATCCCAAAAGATTTCAATTAGAGTAGCCATTGTTAATCAAAATCACATTTTACAAAATTATTAGTTCCGATTTAAAGCAAACAGTATGCAGCATTTGCTAAATGAGTCGGCTGCTCTTTTATCAAACTTCTTTAAAGGCATTTCCTACTCAGTATGTCACAATAAACTTGGTTACCTAATCAGGACTACAAAATATACACCTAAAAAGTAATTGCTACAGCATACACTAGCATCCTGAATTTGTTGTATGCACAGTATATAACAACCCTTACACTTACGTCAAAATGTTCACACACCAGTTTTAATTGTATCCCAAATCAAATCACAATCTTATGAAATATGAACAGGAAAGACTGAATTTTGAGGACAGTTTTTATTTATTTTACTGTATTAGTAACTGTTTACAAATGAGTAACACATTTTCCATAATGTAATTCTGGATGGACCAAGAGGGACAGTTATGTAGACACGAATATGAAAAATACTGGATAGTGGCATTCGCCTACTATTTCCATATGGGTGCATCTCTCATGTCCAGCGATACTGCGAGGTTTAATAGACCCATTAGAATTCTTAAAATGTCTACAAAAATCTGAGCTACAACATAATCAGAGCATCTGGGTTATAACAAAAACAGAAGTCAAGAAGAGAGAGAAAACAAATAATTATATATTTTGTATTCATTTATTAAACAAAGTGATCCAATATTAGTTTTTGTTCTGGCTCCAGTATTTTAAAATCTTTCAGTTACCAAAACATTTCACATATATGTTAATCAGTCCCAGAGATGGAATTTTGGCCCATTTGTCCTCACAGAACAGTGTTGGTGTTCCTTCTTGCTCCACACCTGAGGCTTAATTATTTCTACTGAGTTAAGGTTTAGACGTTTACTTCCAAAACACAAAGTGTAAAAGAACTGCAATCATTCTTTGGGGGCCTCGCATGTACGTTTAGTGTCACTGTTTTGCTTAACTTCAAAAATGGATACCCTGACATTCTCATACAGAATCTCCTCATGCAATACACCATTCTCAGGTCCAAGCTGTCCTGCTTAAATACGTTCTTTTGCTGTGTTTTCACTTCCTCCATGCTATCATTACAAACTCTTCAAAAATTACTTTGTGACCTTTTCCAGTCTGATGAGCCTCAATCACAGTGTTTTACTAAGATCCACTATATAAATCCACATATATTTCCCCTTCACAAAGACACTGAACATTATCTGATCAGACTTTAGGTCAAATCATTTCTGTCAGATCACATATACAAATGTGTAATGGGGTCTGAAAATATTGTATAGTGCCCATTATTATTGTTTTTAAATATACAGTAATATTTATAGTAATTATAGCAATAAAAATGCAGGGTATAAAATAAAGTGTATAGTGCAGACTGACTTGTTTAGGGGTAAAGGTTTAACATTGATTGCTAATTGAAGTGCATGATGATACATCTGAGATGTGTGAGCCTTAGATCAACACACCAGCGCTACTTGGCTGTTCAGCAGCCTAATGGCCTGGGGAGAGATGGTGTTTTGAATCTGGATTTCTAAATCTGCTTCTGCACCTCCTGCTGCTCGGCAGCTGAGAAAATAGACAAGCTTGGCTTGGGTAAACGGAGTCAGAGACATTAAGAATTCTAAAAGGTTCACAGACACCTGTGTAGCTTGCATAAGAAGCGGGCCTGTTTACTGCCCATTAGGTGATGCCCTTCTACGTATATGCCGGTCTGTCTTATCATGCATAAGAGTGAATTTTCACTCAAAGGACATCTCATCAGCTGTCAGAGCGGCCTGCCTCGGCTCTCAGCCAGACATAGCATCTTCACACAGATTTAAATATGGCAACAGTCATCCACTTTGAGGTTGAACAGAAGAGCAAGGGGAGAAAATTGAAGAGCAGCTTGTGCTGAGCTATTAGATCATGATTGGAACCCTAATCAAATGGAGCTCACTTAGACGTTGTGTTTGCTGCACATGTGTGAATGTGTGTATGTCCCACATACCAGATTCTGAACAATAAAAATGGCCAATAATAACCGCTCAGTACAAAAACAGCTCATTTTATACACCACATGAGAATTAAATGGCACAATCTTTAGATTCTCAAGTTGAGAAATCAGAACTTTTTCTGTTTTTCTGTTTCATTCAAAAAAAGGCCTACAACAATTTCTCAGGGCTTCTATAAGTCAGTGGTCTCAAGCAGCAGGACTATCATTTATCATCTGTACACTACAGGAACTGATTCATAGACATAAGAAGCCCAAAGCACAGTTTTATCAAAATTAATGAAAAAGGATTAAAATGCTGCTAGAAAAGTATGATGAAAGTACTTAAAAACATTGAGAGATAAAACAGAACACCCTCATTAAATTTCCAAGCCTCTCAGAGCTGGTGTGCTTATCCATTATCAGATCTAATTTGCGATAACCTGACTAACTGGCATAGAGTGCGAACAAGGCAGCAAAAATTTGTCAAATCAATGTTATCTATAATTTTAAAAAAAATTGGCAAGAAATCTGGTTATTGATTAGTTGGCTCGCTTACAATTCCCATCTAATCTTTTCATTAAAAAAGTAAGACAGCAGAAAGCACAGGGACTGTACACAGCCACATTAACAATAAATTAACAATAAAAAACACTTGACTAAATCTAAATAGGCATTCTTTCTTTAACTTGTGTATTAAAGCGTGATTGGAATGGCATTAAAGCATGATTGCGATGCAACAGCATGACTGGGGTCCACAGCAGAAGCTTGGAGTGGTGAATAACTAAACTGCCAAAAACATAATCAACAGCCAACAACCAAAACAATGCCTCATTCTCTGCTGTTTAGGTACATCTGTTTTATAGTGTAAAGTTCTGTTGATTTAATAAAAACAGGGATCTTTATCATTGTTTATTAAATTCACTGATTACTACCACATACTTTTCAGTGATGAGTAGCAGACACAGGACTTCCACCTTACAATGAAGCTGTATATTTAGTCTCCCGCACAAACAACTTTCTTTACACATGTGAATGTTATATATGAAGAGCTCTTTTCCAAAATGCGATAAACGAACAAAAACAAAAAAACGAACAAACAAAAGAAAATGTGCTTGCCATGCCATTCTGCTGTTTACTGAACCTGCTCAAGTTTTATTTCACTGTATTTCCGATCTTTGGTTCAGTTACACAGGCAATAACAGTTCAAACTTTCATAATTTACATTTTGTCATATGTGACCTGTCCTTTCTATTTGGCTTTTCCAAGCTAATTTCACCCGTGTTTGGTGCGATTATGGCTGTTTGTGTATGTTTGTGTGGAAACAAGACACTTACGTTTTAGCGGTAACATCGACATACTGTCCTGGACGGAAGTGAGCCGCGTAGAGAGGAGTGCCTGAACAAACAGAAACAGAAGAAATGCTTATGGGTCATTTTTAATTTTACTATAAACTCAGCTTAATACATTACCCTACAAAAAAATGTAAGGTAAACCCGTATCTATACTAAACAGTTTACACTGAACTGCTATTCCTGCAGTGCTAGAATGTCCATTCTGACATTACCCCTGTATAAACTGTACTGTAATTCATATAAGTGCATTTTCTTTGGTCGTTTTCATTGGTATAAGCAGGTAAATACAGTAATGAACTCCACTCAGGAAACTGCTATTATGAGGGAATGCTGGACTGCGTCACAGGGCAGCTGCCAATATATGGTCGCTTTGTGTTTAACAGTACTAAAAATTTATTCAGTTATATTTTATATGGAAATTTAGCTGAATGTAGCTCTAAAATACATGAATCCAAGTTCAAGTTTATTTATATAACACTATCATACACAGACGGTCATTCAATATACCTTAAACAATGGAAAATAAAATAAAGATTAATGTAATGAAAGGGATGAAAGAAGGTAAAAGAATGCATAAAAGAGCATTAAAAGTGCAGTAAAAGTACAAATATATACAAGACGCTAGAGGAGAATAGTGCTGTTTTTTAAACTGGCTAATCGGTGCAGATCTGATAGTAATGGGCAGCTAGTTCCAGCAGTGAGCTACATAATTACTAGGGCTGCACGATTTTAGGAAAACATGCGATATGCAATAATGTTGATCGTTGCGATGGCGATATCACATGCAATAAGCAAGTAATAACTTAGCCTGTATAGTGTTAATGTTTTTCTGCTTTGGATTTGCTGGTAATATAGAAACCAGAGGTTGACTAGTCTATGCAGGAAAAAAAAAAAGAAATGCAATACTTCTGTTTCAACCTGTTTTTTTTAAAAGAATTTACTTAAACAGAGCAATTAATGCCTCCCATAAAACATTTGAACCACTGAACATTGTTGAAAAAAATCTGAAAATATTTTTTAAATAATTTTAAAATCTTAAATAAATGTGAACATTACTTAAATTAGAGCAAAACAATAGCAAGAGGAACGATCTATAACAGCAGAAACTGCCCATTATTTTTTTTTGCCCTCTTCTCTGTGGCACTGGGTGAAGCTTTGGAAAAACACCATTTATTGCAGTTCACTCAGTCTTTCGCGATATGTATACTGCGCATGTTGATATTGTGATGACGGTAAATTTGCGATACATTGTGAAGCCCTACTAAATGCCATTTCACCATGTCTAGTTTCAGATCTTCTTACCACTAGCTGTTCAGCTTCTGCAGACCTATGAGACCTACCAGGAATATATACTTCAAGCATATCAGAGATCTACGTAGGATCCAAACCATGAAGTGATTTATACACAATAAGTAATGTTTTGTAGTCAATTCTGCACCGACCTGGGAGCCAGTGCCTGGACCTGAGGATAGGAGTAATGTGTTCCCTTTTCTTGGTTTTGGTTAGAACTCTGGCAGCAGCATTTTGAATGAGATGGAGCTGTCTAGTGTACTTTCTGGAGATCCCAGTGAGGAGAGCATTACAATAGCCAAGCCTGCATGAAACGAAGGCATGGATCGGTTTCTCTAGGTCTTGTTTGGACACAACATCTCTAACTTTAGCAATGTTTTGAGGTGCCAAAATGCTGACTTTGTGACAGCTTTGATGTGATCATCAAAAAACTAACTCTCCATCCATGATCACGCTGAGGTTTTTGACATGGGTGGATATCTTAAATGCTCTAGATTCCAGGTGGGAACTAACAATTGATCTTCCCTTTGTTACCAAGTAGAATAATCTCAGTTTTGTCTTTATTTAACTGGAGAAAGTTATGATGCATCCAGTTCTGTACTTTCTCAAGGCACCGGCACAATGAGTCTAGGAAAAAATCTGAACGACTGAGGCAGTGAACCGCGACTTTGCAGAGGAACTCTGCACTGTTTTTTACTTGCTGTAGCACCCAGAAAGCCTCCCTTAGACAGATGAAAGTACCTGGCTTGATAACAGCGTTGTCTGTCACTCGGAACGTCGTCAGTTTTTGTTTTGGTGGTACTCCAGCATTCCGGAACATCTCCAGAGACCCCTCTGACCGCTGCAGGAGGACACACAGATACTGTTAGCAAATGCATTGTGCACTGTATGGGGATTGGAAATTTATTCAGGAAATGAAGAGTTTGACAGACACAAGATACTAGCACTAAATCTCACCCATTTTTTCTCAGGTTCTTAAGTGGCTCTTTTACAATATTAAATAAGCCAAACATTTTCAGTGGAATTTTTCTAAGCCTGGTTTTCTAATCCACAGCATACTTGTTGACCAATATATTGACTGGGTTCCATTACAAATGTGTACTGCAGTAGCATATACAAGCTTGTTCTGTGACTTTGCTGAAGGTCTTCAGCTCGATTAGGGAAACACATTAATGTTTACCTCACAGAAAAAAAACAGCGTCCTCCCTTCTCTATATTTGCTCATCTATCTATCACCGTTATCCTTTTCTGCCATTTCCCTCAGACAAATACATCTAAATAAAACCAATCAATCCAGAACACAAGAGCAGGGAAGAGAGAGATAAAGAGGGAAGAATGAAAAAGAGCTAGATGGCATGAGCGAGAGAGAGAGAGAACAAAATGAGGCGAAAGAGGTGGAGGTACAGAAGGTAGGAGAAAACTGCAAACTAAACTGCCTCTATTAATTAAATGCAACAGATCACACTCACACTCCAAGGTCACCTCCACACACTCTTGTTTCTGTTATATGACCACTTCAGCTCTCATTATTCAGACCTTCTATGCAGACCACCGCTCAAGTCTATTACACAAAATGTTCACCCACAAAAGTCAAGGCTGTTAATAAGGGCGAGGGATCAACACTGCAGCACATGTTCGTCTGGTCTTGCACATAAACAAGAGTCTTCTTAATTAAACAGTGATTATGGGGGAATGTATGTGTGTGTGTGTGTATGTGTGTGTGTGTGTGTGTGTAATTAGAATTATTTCTAATGAACTCACATGAAAAGGGGAACTGGTTTTAGCCCCTACAATCACAGCAGCAGTTTCGCCATTATAATCTTCTTTAGGAATGTGCTTGATCACATGGCAGTCCTGCACCTAAGAAATACACAGATCAAAATATATATATATATATATATATATAAGTGCTGGGGCATTATCGGCGTTAACATGCTGCATTAATGTGAGACTCTTATTGCGCCATAAAAAAAATATCGCTGTTAATCTATTCACAAAGTTGGGTTGGGAGCTGGGTCTATACTATGCAAGCTATGATGAC
>JBBPDC010031280.1:0-12273 GCA_037974485.1 Hemigrammopetersius urotaenia | reverse complement strand
ACATATCAAGTACTGCAAGGCGGTTTCCTTTGGTGCTTCCTCTACACTCACAAGCCAACAGGAGGGAAACGTGACAATAAGTTTAAAAACCAATTAAAACATCTGAAGTGGTTTAAATGCAGTCATTTTGAATTCCATGACTGTCAAATGTGTCATTGGTAATAAAATATATGTGCCTGATTATAAACACTTGGACGTTCATATAATACAATATACAATAAACAAGTTACAATAACAGAACTAGGGGTGTGTTGATCTGATTCTCAGTATCAATATCAGTCCATTATGGACCAGAATCATAGGATCAGACATCAGAAAATGCCAGAATTGTCACGTAGGTGCTTAACTACACTTTGAACATCCTAAAAAGAGACACACAGGTGAGCAACAAAGACAAGCAGCAAGGCTGTGTCCCAAACGACTCCTTGCTCCCTATATAGTGCACTTAAAATACAGACTCCTGCACCTAAATTATTGATATGCCTAACAAAGAGATTCACCCTAACCCTAACTCCATAATGAACAAACTGGACTCTATATTGCATAGAACATTTAATTTTATAACTTAGCACCCTCTAGAGGAGGCAGGGAAGCATTTTGTATTCAATATGCACCCAGACAAATATATTATTAACAGCTCAGTTGTTGAATAGAAAGGAAAAAGACAGTACAGGACTGTTATCGATATTGGCAGACACTTTAAGCTGCATTTTCACCGTTGCTATCGGTGATATCATGCCACCCCTAGGCAGACCAGTATTCTTTTCCGTCATCGGCCACTCAGAAAACGCGAGATGAACTATTTCCATGGTTACCATTTCTCGGAGTTTCCTCTCCGTGCGGAGCTCTCTGTTCTGCTGCAGCAGAGCGAAGCGTTCGTCCAGACTCATCTCAAAGAAAATGTCATGAATGTCAAACAGCGCTGCCCGCAGCTGCAGGGACACAGTCAAAACACACAGTCTCACAAATTATTAGCCACTCGTGCAAGAAGTGTAAATAAACAGTAAACGTGAAGCACATCTGCTGAGCTTTCGCAGAACTTATGAGGACGCAGTTGTTGTTTACCTGGGCTCTGACCCTCTCCCGCAGTGAGAGATCCTGCTCTGAGAGAGTGCTTTTCCTCTGTGGTGCTTCTTTCTGAAAACTAGAGATGAACTCCTGTGTGTCCTGCAAAGATACAGACAGAGAAATAAAAACACACTGTCAATGGAGTTTATGGATGAAGTTAGTTCTGTCTCACACTGGTCTTTTCCTAAACCTTTTTCTGATCTTTCAATCTAAACATCTTATTTTGGACTATTTGGTGGCCTGGTGGTTAGGGAGTTGCCTCTATCATTGGAAGGTTCGAATCCCAGTACTGCCAGTGGCACCACTGATGTAACATTGAGCAAGCTACCATCCCCACACACTGCTTTGCACATATACTGCTTCCAAACACACACCACTCCCCACACACTGCTCCCCCACACAATGCTCCACACACACTGCTCCCTGGGTGTCCCCCAGGAGGCAGCTCACTGCTTCACTTGGCGAATGGGTTATATGAGTTAAATGCAGATAATTAAATTCACTCTCTGTACTCTGGTGTGTTTACACTGGGGATATAGTTTTTATTTCCAGTAATTCATACTCGAGGAAGTTTCACACAGTGTAAACTGTTTGACTGATTAAAAAATACATTGATCTCTAAAGTTTCACCTTCACTGTTTGACGCAGGTGTTTGACCTTTTCAGTTTTCAGGAGCTGCCGCGTGAGGAACCCACGTGCAACAGCACTGAGACGACACAGCGCCCTCTGCTGCTCAGGGCTTAAAACCTGCAAGAAAACAAAGTCATTAAGTTGCAATTTATACTTAAATCAGAAAGGTACTTATGAACTGTTCCAATAGGTCAATAGACACGATTCTGATGAAATTACGTCAATTGGCGCTGTCAGTCATTCTAGGTGTTACGGGTATTTTTTTTTTTTTATTGTAGTTGGAAATTTAAAGATTATTGTGATCTTGTAACATTAAAATACAATTTCTTTTTTCTAAATTCTAAATGGTCAAAATGTTTTCTTTGAATAAATAAAATTTCACAAGCAACACACAAACCTAGTTTTATACATAGCATAAAAGTAAAAAACAGTATATGCAATATATATATATATATATATATATATATATATATATAAAAAACAATATATGCAGTGTTTTAGATGTCAAAAAGAATTTGAGGCTCCCGGTGTTTTCTCTTTAGTGGAAACTGGGTCCAAATGGCTTTATGAGTGTTAAAGGTTGCCGACCCCTGGACTACCCCAACCCTGAAAAATAACATACAAAATACTTTTGTCCATATAGAGTATGTGTAATAAATCTGTTCACCCTGCTCTCTTTCAGCAGTTCCAGACTGGTTACACATGACCTACACATGGATCTCAATAATATTCCTCACACACACCTGGCTTAGTCGCTTCCTAAACTTGCTTACTCCCCAGTAGGTAGACCCCAGTAAGTAGACTGGAGATGGAATGGAGGGTGTTATAACACTTGATGTAACAGGAGAGTGGGCACCTGTAGAAGAACATCACACAAAGATCACTGTCACACTTCTTGTCACTGAGATAGACAACGGTTTCCAGACACAAATGGCACTGTAACAGACATTCCTGATATTAATAAAATAATAGTCATCAGATTATTATTTGAATCAGTTATGTTTTGCTTATCTCTAGGCAGTAGAATACCTCTGTTCGGTGTGGTGCACCCAGGTGACATCTCCGCTGGACTGATAGGGCAGGAGGTGCTGAGTGAGGAGTAGCACTCCCCCCCCAACTCCCCCACAACCGCACACAACCCCCCCAGATCCCTCAGCCGTCTCTCTTTCTCTTCCAGCTCCTGGTTTAAAGACACACACACACACACACATACACACACACACACACACACACACACACAAACAAATATATACAGAACAGGTTTGCTGTCATGTCAGACATATACACAGTAAGAGGAACCCCCCAGCCTATTTCCCCATGTAAAAGATGTGGGTAATCCTAATTTCCACTAATCTAAATGCTCTAATTAACAAAAACTTCATTTGGGGTCCACTCATCTATTTTTGTCATTAGTTAATAGTGATTGATAAGTTTATATTAAACTGTACAGCACCCCAGCAAATTGGACTCAAAAGTTGACACTGTGCACAGTCTGTCCTGACATGGACTATATGTAGCATCAGATCTCAGATAATGTGCTAAAAACAGAAAATTTTTTGTAATCACTTAATCACTACTGGAGTCTACAGGTACGGGGTGGGGCGCCAGCCCTCAGCAGGGCACATATACACACACAACATTCACTCACCCATACACAAACAGACACACACACAAACATCATTCACTCACCCACACACACATACACACACACACACACCACACTATTCACTCACATCTACAATCAATTTAGAATTCCCAGCTTTCCTGACGTGCATGTCTTCGGACTGTGGAAGAAACCCGGACAACCCAGAGGCAACCCACGCCAGTACGAGGAGAACATGCAAATTCCACACACACACACACACACACACACACAAACACATACAAGCAGGACCTGGATTCACCCGGGAGGTGTGAGGCAGCAGTGCTAGCCACTGCACCACCTTCAGCCTTTTGGAAACCATACAAATGTAGGTACAGTTTCCACACTGACCTGCTGGAGGCGCTGTTGCTCCCTCTCCTGTTCAGCCTTAAGCAGAGCCATCTGGAGAGCATGCTGCTCCTCTTTCATACACCTCTGCATCTCCCCAAAAGCCTGAACTCGCCACTGTACCTCATCTGAGAGAGGCACAACACACTTTACATTATCGCACACATCCAAAAGGAAAGGTCTTTGTACTAGAGTATTTCACTCTGCTCCTGGGGACCCACTGCACAGTTTGGACTATATTTATCCCCCAAAATGCCTGATCCTGCCCATTAAGGACTAACCAGTTGATGATCTGGGTCAGGTTTGTTATGAGAGGGTTTAGCTGAAACTGTGTAGGATAAAGGTCTTAGGATAAAGAACCATTCCTCTGTACCACAGTCACTAATTTCAGTGATTAACCTCACTATGGATCATCGAGAAATCAGATTTAAACAAATCGCTGTTTATCCCACACATAAACGATCATCCAAGATATGTTTGGAGAGCAATTTTTTCCCCTTTATTTTAAAACCTGTGCGGAGCAGAAGGAATAATAATTGCTGATAAAAAAACTCTATAAATAAAAAAAAAGTCTATAAGTCAAAGGTCATGATACTTCTCTCTACCCAGGTCTACACGCAGCTCTTCTTTAAGGTAACGCAAACCTGACAGTGTGGATTAGGGCACAGCATGACTCTCTGTGAGCTAAAAGTAAATTTTGTAGTGTTTTACATTATGTCCCTAAACCATGTCCATAAGTCTGCACCACCATAATGAAGAGCAGGAGCGGGTTGAAAAACGTTATTTGGATTTATGGAAAGATTTTTGGACGCATTTGTCCATTTATCTCTCCTTGGCTTACCTGTCCTCATCTCCTCCAGTGCTCCAGTTTCTGTCAGTAGCATCTGGCAGGCCGAGACTGAGAGGTCAGGGTTGAGGTTTGACCTCAGCAGTGATGTGTGGTTTGGGCTCATCAGCGTAAATGTCGTGTTGAGTGGAGCTTGAGGTGAGCGGCGAGGGGGGGTCCTCTGAGGAACACCTGCCATGAAGCGCGGGATTCTTTCCTGGCTCCTGTCTATATGAGGGCTCTGATGAGGAGGACCCAGGTTACTGTCCAGCGTGTGACACCGCCTTCGGAACCCGGTCTCGACGAGGTCGCGTCCTGAATCTGGCATACTGAAAACACCACCGGAACCAGAATGACTGGCTCGTCGGCTCCCCTCCGCTCCTTCCACCTCCAGGAGCCTTCTCTCGAGGCCTGGGGGGAGAGCGCCCTCCGGAGACCTCCCCTTACCTGCCGCCCCCAGATCAGTGGGTCTGCCAGAGTAGGAGAACAGAATGTCACCAGCTGACACCGGACGGGGCCGGCCTCGATGGGGTCTAGCATCTATTAATCCTTGTGGAGGGCATAAAGTGTCGAGATTAACAGGATCGGTTAATGCTTTAGGCCTCATAAAAATGGGAGTCTTGATCTGGCCTGGGCTGACAGGGCTGTGGTGCTGAAGGAAGGAGGACACGTTTCCATCAGCCTCAGCCAAAGGGCTTCCGCTCTCATTCTCCTTATCCGAAAGACTCTCTGAGGTCAAAGGTGACTTGACCATGGACCCTCGCAAACTTTGCTCTTTCTCAACGTACTCCCGTGACCTCTGCAGCAGACTCTGGAGGCTTAGTCCTTCCTTCTCACCCTCACCGTTGCTTTCCAGGTCCTCTCCATGGTTTTTATTCAACGCCTCCAGTGGAGTAAGGGCTAGAACGTCTCCTCCAGGGCTGGAGCTCTTGGAAGAGTCAGGCGCTGTAAACACATTCACTCTGCTTTCTAAAATCTTCTGGATTCGATTTAGGAGATTATTCCGGCATCCGGCCTGCCGTTTGGACTCCAGCCTTGAAGCTGCTGTTCTGTACTGAGCCATTTCCCTGTGCATCATCTCACTGAGCTAAACACACACACAGTTTTTAATTTAAAGTGCATCTATACATTTAGAACCAGTTAACTTCAGGCTAACACATTTAGTGATTTTTGGCAAAGATTATATTACTTTTAACAGAGTTTCAGTGCGTTAGAGACATTTATATTTTTCACTGCTCCATTTTTATACGATATATACCAGCGGTCCCCACACCCCGGTACCAGTCCGCGGGCTGCGCAGAAAAAAAAACGTGGATGTTACCCGTGTTATGTTATTGGCTCGCTGTTATGAAAATGCTGTTAATAAAGCTGCGAGTACACATTGGATTTACGTTTATTAATATATTTTAAAGATTCCCCATTATTATATTTTTAAAATATCCCCATTTTTATGCGTATCATTTATTTGTATAAATACGTATATGTATATTTATCTGCCGCTCCTTAAAGGCCGGGCCGTGAAAATAGTTTCTGATATTAAACCGGTCCGTGACCAAATACAGGTTGGGGACCACTGATATGTACCTCTTCTATGAATTGAGAAAAGGCAAAACAAA
This sequence comes from Hemigrammopetersius urotaenia, assembly GCA_037974485.1. Classification (NCBI taxonomy): domain Eukaryota; kingdom Metazoa; phylum Chordata; class Actinopteri; order Characiformes; family Alestidae; genus Hemigrammopetersius; species Hemigrammopetersius urotaenia. The sequence continues at coordinate 6,143 of JBBPDC010031280.1, read as the reverse complement.
GCACTGCAAACATCCTTAAATGTTAGTACCCCCTCGATTTTGACGAATAGTTCAGATTTATTAGGAATATTCTGATTTGACTCTGTACTTTGCTGCTCTTTTCAATATATTTTTGAATTTGAGATTCCAAATAAATGCTAATACTTTTGACCTTGTCTTCATTTATTTAACAACACTTTAAAGAACGATTTACAATGATTTCTTAAAACCATCTGCATAATTAATTATTATTTATGTATTTCATCAAAGAGTGGTTGGATGTGAGCTGCCTGTTCACAGTGATGGTGAAGAGAACCAGACGTTCATCGCATTTAATGGATGTATGATACTGTTGGAATTACGCTGAATTTTCACTGAGAAATCTTTTTTTAATAGTTTTTCATTTTTATATTTGGGCTTAAAATGAATATCACACATCTGTAACAGTATAATACTCACAATAGGTGACAGAACTCTTCTCCCGTGGAAGAAGATGAGAGAAGTGTCCACTCCTGATGTGTCAGACGTTCTACAGTCGTGTCTTCTGTCAGGCTGTAGTTTCTCCAGACTGCGCAGGCAGAACTGCTCATAGTCCTCCATCGTTTCTCTAACAGGGCGAGTCCAGGGGCTGTTATTTAACAGAATGTAGCATAAAGGATCTACCACAGCATGAAATTCTGCATCTAACTCATTCACCAAGTAAAAAAATTGGGCCAGGAACACAGCACCCAGGCAGGATGCAGTGTGTTATGGAACTTAAGAGGTGGCACTAGTGGTGCTGGGATTCGAACCCAAGACCTTCTGATCACTGAGACAACTCCCTAATCACTAGGCCAGCAGCTGCCCATATCGACGTGGGTTAAAATGTATAATGCTGTTATAACGCTAATCTACCCCTATCAGCTTTCCACCTCATTATAAATCCCCATATTACAGACAGAAATGCCTTTTTTCACAAATACGACTAAATGCGATTTAAATACTAAATAACCCCCGTGTATTCGACAGCCTATGATGGAATGTATGGAAGTCAATATGGACGTGACGGGTTTTTTTTTTTAATACATATTGAATTAAACCTTATACTGACTAGAATGACAGCAGTGACACGTAACGTGGGCTCCTAATCTATACACGGCGTGGAGGTTGAAAATAATTTGTAAGCCTATTTTAAGATTTAATTGTTAAATCAGGATGTGTGTCGGAGACTACCGAACATGACGGCCTCTCTCAGACACAAACACACACACACACACACACACACCTACCTTTTTGTCTGCTTTGTCAGCCAGAGACGACGAATACTTTCCCACGTTCCTAGAAGAGGTGAATTGAATATACGCGTCCAATCACAAGAATAACAGCTGCTGCCTTGGTTAGATGAGTGTCTTCCATCTGCAGCTGCGGGACAAACCTCTGTCTGCGTGTGAACCGCTGTAAACCAGAGCTGAGCAGCGGCTGCAAGCCAAACACAGCCAATTCAGCGTGCGCTGCTATTACACACGTTACGGTAAGAGCCACAACGCGTCCAAGCAGAGGAGAGCTTAAATTACAGCATTGAGTGCAAGTCCTGCTTTTTTCAGCTCCACACTCATCAGCTGATTCCCAGGTCCTCTCTGAATGTGAGGAAACAGGAAAACACTCAGATCTTAACTAATCACCACACACAAAAATGACCTGAAATATAAAAAGCAAGCAAAACTAAGTGCTCTGATGCAGGACAGTATTTCTGAGTCAGCTGCCCATGGCCCATGTGTGTAATTAGCGATACAAGGAGTCCAATAAAAGCACTACAGAGAATCCAGTCACCAGCAAGACCTAGTGTGACCTCTTGACCTCTCCAAGGTTCTCAAAGTTGTGCTTTGCACACTGTTTTGTCTGATATGTTTGATGATCCTGGTAGGTCTCAGATCTGCAGGAGCTGCTCAGCTAGTGGACTGCCCATCAGTATTTAAAAAGCTGCACTATTCCTCCTTTTAAATATCTGCATTTTAACTGCACTTACAATTTGCATTCATTTATTTTCTGTAACCATGCAATCCACCCATCTATACATTTAAAACCAGCAAACTTCAACCTAACACATTTGGTCATTTTTGACAAAAATAATATTACTTCTTATGGAGATTCAGTGGGTTAGAGACATTTTTATTTCTCACTACTCCATTTTCATACGGTGTATTCCTCTTCTATGAAATGAGAACATTGTATTTCTCATGTTGACCAAGCAAAACGAAGCACTGCAAAGATACTAAAATGTTAGTACCCCCTCAGTTTTTAGCAGCACTTACAATTTTCATTCATTCATTTTCTGTGACCACGTAATCCACACGAGGGTCGCAGGTGCCCAGAGCCTGTTCAGAACCTGTCATTTGTTCACTTACTCACACCTACAGTCAATTTAGAATCCCCAGTTCACCCGACCTGTATGTCTTTGGACTGTGGGAGGAAACCGGAGACCCCGGAGGAAACCCACACTACCACGAGAACACACACACACACACACGCACACACACACGCAACCAGGACATGGATTCAACCCCCCAACCCTGGAGGTGAGAGGTAACAGTGCATCCCACTGCACCACTGTGAGGCCCACTATTACTGATTTTACATACTCTTTTATTTCCTTCCATGATTTTATTGTATTCTTGTAAAGCACATTCAATGACCTTTTGTGTATGACAATGTGCTACATAAAACTTGACTATTGTAATATATCTGCATCACACAAGGAGCTTGTTATAGAGCAGATGAAGATAAGCATAAGTGTGCAGAGTGTTACTCTATAAAACACACAAAGTAATATAATATGTCAAGTTTGTGATAGTGTAGAGCAATGCTGAAGGGAAGCATTTCCTGAAGAAATGGATCAGGCAGTAAATAGTAGAAACACTGCAAGGCAGTGGCTGCATCCAAAGCAACATAAATAGTCTGTTAAAATAGTTCTGTCTTCATTAGTATTGCCTTCTACAGGGGCAGCAGGTGGCCTAGTGGATAGGGAGTTCCTCTTGTGACCTGAACGTTGTGGGTTTGAATCCCAAGTGTGCTAGTGGCACCACTGAGGTACACAAGAGTAGGGTACCGTCCCCACACTCTACTGCCCAGGTGCTGTGTTCCTAGCTGCCTGCTGCTTTACTTGGTGAATGGGTTAAATACAGAGGAAGAATTTTGTGCTGTACACAGTGCGTGCTGTGATGTGTTCCTGTATGACAATGAACACTTTACACTTCATTAGTATAGTATCTATAGCATATCTAGTACAGTGCGACTTATACACTGTTCACACTGTGTGCTGTGGTGTGTTTTATGTCTGACAAATGTACATTTACACACACTTTATATATACAGTGCTCCCCAGCAAAGTCGCAGTTCAGAGTTTGCGGCTTCAGTCGTTCGCGGATTTTTTCTTAGAACCGAACGAATAATTGTTCACGGAAGCCCCGCAAAATTGCGGAAAACGCTGATATTCTTCACATTTTTTTTGCTAAAATTTTTTATGCCAGTATATTAGGGATACACCGAAATGAATTTTTTTGCCTGAAACCGGAAAAAAAAACTAAACCAAAACACTGAAAGAAATTATTATACCAATTTTTTGTAATATTGCCGTTACTACATACCGGTACCTCACTGAAGTCAAGTGTTGCAACTGCATGAATATTCATTGTTCAAAGAATAAATCTGTTACAAAACTATGAACATATTTATTTAGCATTTAAACAATGCACTAAAATATTTGGCGCCACTCATGAATAGCCTAAAAGCAATAAATAATATACAATTAAAAATCTTCTCTCATAAAACAAGTGAATTCAAGTGCATTTTAATATTCGGAACGAAGTACATGACCACAGTACATGTACCCTGCTTATACAAAAAAAATGACAGTATGAATTACTAATATCAGTATTTTACATTCTAGCACTGCGGGAGTTGTGTAAACTTTTACCTTTGCATTTTATTTCAGGGTAATGTAGTAAACGGAGTTTAAAATTAAATTAACGTCTTTGGGGAGAATATTTGGCGCATATTTAAAGTTTACACTGTAAAAAATAGACATTTTTAGGCAAATGTACCACAATACATATTCACGTTTTTGTGCTCTTGGAATGTAAGCCCCGCAAAATTTTGAGGGTCTACAGTACTCTTGGGGTACTGGTGGCCTAGTGCGTAGGTCATGGGTTCGAATCTTACCTTCAGGATACCACCACTGGGTTCCTGAGCAAGACCCTTAACCCCAAGTTGCTCCAGGGAGACTGCCCCCTGTAGTTAGGGAATGGAAGTCGCTTTAGATAAAAGAGTCTGACAAATGGCGTAAATGTATACACAAAGGGCCAGCGAGGCTTCAGGTTTTCACCCATCAAGCAGGATTGGATCCTGCCTGGCTGGAATGGTTAAAATTGATGACCTCGGTGAATGAGACTGATGACCTCTGCTAGACACCAGAACTGGTTCAAAAAGACCAGGGACCATGAACTAACAAAGTAAACAGAGTCTGATTTCAGGCTGAGTCTTCTCCTGGGGAGCCAGGTGTTCTGTGGCTTCAACTACTCACCTGTTCCAGCTCATAATAGGTTTGAAAATTAGCGTTGGCCATATGCTCCTCACCCGTTCTCAGCTATTATATGAAGCTCTTAAATAACATTGACACCATTGTCAACCGTATAGTAAACATGTTACTCCTAAAGTAATGTAAAGTAAACATGTAAACTTCTTAAAACGTTACCATTTTAGAATCACTTATATCTTTAATTTAGCGTTTCATGTAATGTCATGTAATTGTCTGATACTGTCCGGACTGGAGGGGCTAGCCCTCAGCCGTGAGCTACCTCTTGGAAGACAGGCACAAGGCAGGCAGGCATCCATGAATGCGGTTTCTTTATTTACGTCAAACAGAACAGAACCCAAACCTGGCACAGGGGCCGATACTTTCACAGAACAGAGACGTAAGGTGAAACGAGGCATACATGAGGCAATAACTGAGGCGTCAAATTAGGCGTAAGTGAGGCGACTGACCGATCCAGAGGGCCATCCGGGCTGAACTTAAATACATGTCCTGATTGGGACAAATAAACACAAAACAGGTGGAAACAAGGAACATGTGACCAAACCAGAACAGAACAAGAATCAAAATAAAAGTCCTCAAACACGAACAGAAACAGAACAAAAACAGAACCAAAAACGGAACGGCAGCAGCCTCTACCGGCCGCTGACCGAACCGTGACAGATACACTTATCCCTCCTTCCATTAATTCTAATTTGGGTATTGTGAAAGTAAAATAAATACTTTTTTATATATAAAAATGGTCTTGAATTTAATACAAATAGTATTTAACACAAATAACATAACTTCATATTTGGGATGTGCATTGTCTACAACAATTTGATAAAAAGGATCTATAAACTGGATGTTTACTGTATATAAACTGTATACTGTATGTAAAGCATATTCTTTTGGGATGTGAATTCAATATGACAGATGCAAGTAAACATTCTGAGAGGAGCAGAGTTTCAGTGCTGGATACTTTTAATCTTCTTTATTTCTTCTTTTATTTTTTTACTTTCTATTATTTTAATGCTTCTTGGTTTAATAATGTTTTATTATATTCCTATAAAACACATTCGTTCATAATAATGGGCTCCAGAAATAAACTGGACTCATTCAATGGCTAAGGCTCCAAAAACTGCGATTATGTCCACTAGAGGCCAGTAAACTGTAGCTAATTCCTTTTTTTGAGAACACCAGACTGCTACAAAAAGGCAAAAGCCCTCTTTGAAGATTTGAGTAGTATAACAGCACCCTGTTTTTTTTCAGTACAAGTGAGTAATATGTCAAATTAAAGAAGAGCCAATATCAGTCTGGATTAGGTCTCTCTCACTCAAGTGAATGTGTAGTTCAAATAATCTTCCAGAATATACAGAATACAGGTAATACATTTTACTGTGTGCACTAAAACTACACTAGGTGGGCTGTTTACATGGACAGCAATCAACATTTTAGAATTTTAGACCTCGCGTTGTTAACAAGTCCAGAACTGTATAGGTGGAGCATTAGTTTGTCTAACAGACGGGATCCCTGGGCGCGTACTTAGAGCATGTGCAGAGCAGCTCGCTGGAGTATTCACAGACATTTTTAACATGTCCCTCGCCCAAGCAGCTGT
>JBBPDC010031234.1:0-12276 GCA_037974485.1 Hemigrammopetersius urotaenia | reverse complement strand
AATGGAGAGGGTTTCAAAACCCTGCCATGTTTGTGTGTGTGTGTGTGTGTGTGTGTGTGTGTGTGTGTGTGTGTGTGTGTGTGTGTGTGTGTTTATCCGCGGGGCCTAACTGGAGCTGCGGGTCTTTATTTGTCAGATCGATGTCGGCGTTGCGGTGGCCGAGCCCAGTGCTTCTGTGGGTACATTTTAATGATGCCTTTATTTTGGCATTGAACCAGTGGATAAGAACAGATTATGTGTCTCTCTGTGTAGGTGTGTAGGTGTGTGTGTGTGTGTGTGTGTGTGTGTGTGTTGTTGTGGAGACAAGGGTTTGTCCAAAGACCGTGGCAGTGGCAGATCCCCTGTTTCCGTCCGGCTGAAGTCTGCACTCTCTTTTCTGCACGACTCTTTTCTGTTCTTTTCAAACAAAAACAAAAAAAAGTTTTATGTTCTTCAAAACAATACAGAGAAAAATAAAGAGCCCATATCCTGATTTTCTGTGTTTTTATTTCCCATTAAAAGCCCTCTGATTAGTTTGTGTGGGTGTACGCACAGAATTAAATTTTCTGCATCTGTGCCTTTAAGACTCTTTTATGTACATGAGCTCTGTTCTCATGGGCTGAGAAAATCCTCCTTCAGTGCAAGAGGGCAGAGCTAAACTTTTGTAGAGTTTGTTTGTGGCTGAATTTAATCAATTTTCTGACATTACAACCATGATGAATTCCGAAAAGGCGTGTTTTATGTTGCTCAGTTTCCAGTATATGGGTTATGAGGCCTGAGGAGTGACATTTTTTAATAGACATTTTACATATTACATGTTTTACATATTTATGTTTACAGTGCTGTGCAAAAATCTTGAGCCTAATTCCTCACGTTTTGTTTTAAATCACATTGGTGCAAAAATATAATTGTCTGTCCATCAAACTGTCTTATTTTTGGCATTTTGAGTAGATTAAATGAATGAAAATGACACAAATGTCTTATTGCAAAAAGTTGCAAATTGACTGTTCTTTTTAAACTGGTCAGGTTCAGGGACTGGGCTGAAAATGGGAGTGTTTTCAGTCCAGTCCCTGGAAGCCTAGAGAACTGCTTTTGCACAGTATTGTACATTAAATGAACTATTCTTTATTAAAGCTAATGACATTTATGTTAGTATGTACTTCATGTACACCAGGGTGATCAAGAATATTCTGGACTCACTGGGACTGTATACTGGGATGTAGAAACCGCAGCACACTGAATTAAAGTCTGCCTCCCAGTTCGCCCAATAAGGGGTGGTGTGGAGGAGGCAGATCATCAGACTGGTTGTGATTAATGTAACTCAGAGTGACAGGAGAACAGAGACCCAGGCTGTGCGACCCCAAGCGAATCAGCAGGAATTTGGATGTGTGTTAATCTCTGTCAGCCACAGGAATCCATGTTCAACCTTCGGCACCAGTGACTGGCAGGTCTAGGAGCCAATAGGATGTCCTATGGCTTTAGGGCTCAGCCAATAAGCTGTGGACTGATATGAACTTCAGTCGGGTTCACACAGCCAGAGGGGAGAATCCTCCTCTGAAACCTCCTTTGAAGTCCTTAACCCTTAAAATGGCTTATATTATAGCACCCATGTCACGGAGAAGCTTCAGCTCAGCATACAGTACTGTGCAAAAGTCTTGAGCACCTTATTTCTTAAAAGTTTGGTTCCAAAGAGCCACACTTTCTTGAATTGTTTATGTAGTCTTTACGAACAGTTCTCTTCCTGAAAGACTTTCAAACACTCTAATTTTCACTAGTGGCCCTGAACCTGAACAGTTTCAAAGGAATGTTTTTGTTAGTTAAGACACACAGTGACCTACATATGAATCATTCAAGCAGAACAAAGCGCATCTAACTTGAGGTCTGAACCAGTTAAGAAACAGGTGCAGATGATTCCAGATGATCAGGTGGTGATCAGTATACTGGTGGTGCTGAATGGCTCCTTGTATCTTCAGCCTCTTTGCAGCCTGTCACAGTAGAACATTTGCTCCAGTTTCATTTAATCTTCTCAATATGACCAAGATTAGACAGTTTGGTGGGCAGAAACAAATATTTTTGCACCGACAATTTGATTCAATTAGAGGGATTCAAGACTTTTGCACAGTAATTTACACTGAAGGGTTGGCATAACATAAATTCAAGCTCTTCTCGCTTTTTTGAAGTGTGATGTAATGTGAACACTGCTAAAGGTTAGGCCATACAGCCTGAATGGTTTGGGAACCCCACCCCCTGGGGTGGAGGTAGCTCAGTGGGTAGGATTTGAACCGGACCATGAGGTCACAGGTTCAAATCCTACCTTCAGCACCACCACTGGGTCCATGAGCAAGACCCTTAACCTCAAGTTGCTCCAGGGAGACTGTCCCCTGTAGTTAGGGAATGGAAGTCGCTTTGGATAAAAAGCGTCTGATAAATGCCGTAAATTATTATTATTATTATTATTATTATTATTATTAATAAAAATAATAATAATAATAATAATAATAATAATAATAATAATAATAATAATAAATGTAAAGTGAATTTTGAAAAAAGCTTTCTCTGCAATGTTAATAACTTTACACTTTTATTTCTGTGCCCTGCTCCAAAGTTACATAAATCTCTTTAGGCCATAATAGTCGTTAGGGAATGTCAGCAGCAGATGATTCCAGATCATACATTTCTCAAACACTTCAAACCTTGTTCCGACACTCAACTATCTTGGGTTCCTCTGAGCAGCTGCTGAGAATCTGAGAATGAATCTCCAGACTTTGTAGGTTCCTTTTCAGTTCTTCAGCAGTTTTACAGAGGAGCCTCAGGCCAGGGGCATCCACACTTTGCCAAACGTCTGTATTTAGAAACTAAAACTGCAAAAACAGTTTAAATGTATTGTTTATGTCACCAAAACTAAAGCAAAAAAGTGACAATCTGGTCATATGTGAACACACCACAGCACGAAATACTTCCTCTGCATTTAACCCATTCACCAAGTGAAGCAGGGGGCAGCAACAAACACAGCGCCCGGGGAGCAGTGTGTCGGGACGGTACCTTGCTCAGGGTACCTTAGAGGTGCCTAGCGGTCTTGGGAATCGAACCCAGACTTTCTGATCACAGGGCGAATGCCTTAACCACTAGACTACCAGCTCCCAATATCCACCCAGAGGAACAATCTTTTTTTATCTGATGGGAAATAAATTGTCTTTTTAATTGGAGATTTTTGAAGTCTGATTAGAGAGAAAGAAGGGAATAGAAAAGAATAGACCAAGTGAGAGTGAAAGAGAGGGATAGAGTGTATGATAGCAAAAGAAAGTATATCAAGAGTGAAGGAAAGAGAAAAAAGAAACTCAGGGAGAGAGTGAGACAAAGAAATGGACAAAGAACAAATGTAAGAAAAAGAGAAAGGAATGTATGAGAAGAGAAAGAGAAGGGTAGACAAGGAGAGATAGATTGAAAGAATCAGAGAGAACCAGACAGGCATAGACTATAATAAAGAGAAAGAAAGGAAAGAAAGAAAGAATGAAAGAAAGAGAAAGGAAGGGATAGAACGAGAGAAATGGATATAGGATGGAGATAAGGGGGAGAATTTGATGGTCAGAGCTCCATTACTGTGGAATAAAGTGTTTAAACTGGAGTTTTGGGCAGAAGTTTCACTTTAACACTGCTGTGAGGAGTTTTATAGCGGATGGAGAGACAGTGCAACACGTCCCATTATTTCACTGATTCGTCACGGGTCAGGCCTCGGTCCAAAGCTAAATTATCCATGATGTGTGTTTGTTTGTTTGTTTGTTTGCTGGTACAGGTGTCAGGTGGTGAGACTAGCAGTGTGAATCAGAATGAGCAGATTAATGACAGTGCAGTGGGAAAAAAATAAGCTTAATCCTCCATGTCGGCGCCAATCTGTCCGAATCTCTCACTTAGCAACTCCAGAGAAAAGCCATACGGAGTTTATTCAGCATCGTTAAGCTGAGCGGTGCATTAGTAGCAAATACATCCAACTTTTTAGGACATGGTACTGATTAAGCCACTCATTACAGCTACACAGGCTATTAAAATATACACTGACTCATTGTGCTTTCAAAAACTGGCCGTTATTTGATACACCCACCTTCCTCTCACTGGCCACTTTACTGGAAACACCACCTTGTGTACAGATGTGCTGGTAGTGCGACAATTTCAATTGGTTGCTATGAACCAGGTTGTTATGAACATTTTATTTGGTGAAAAACAGGCTTATTAGTCAAAGGACGAAAACTTTAACGCTGGTAGTATTGTCATTTTGGTCATCATTCCTGGACATCATTGAAGGGTAGTGATGATACTTGGTATGTGATGATGTTTTGACCTGTGGCTCATTTTTACGATGGTTTTCTAATGGAACCAGAAGATCTTCTGTGGGAATCTAGCGGTTTCTAAAAGTTTCCATGAGGGAGTAAAGCCTATGGCTCTCTCGTGTTTCCGCAGCAAGGGAGGTGCTTGTCCTGCAATTTAGGACCTGGAGCTAGAGACGAGCCACTGTTTCCGGTCAGGAAGCATGGAGAATGGTTGATGCCCTCTGGCTTTTATGGAGAACTAGGACAGTAGGACACCCTGTCGACTCATTCCTACCTCCTGGAGGAATTACATTTATTTGGCTTGCAGATTTACTTTTCATTGCTTTTTGATATCTTATAGATTGTTTAATCCTTTTCTTAACCGTTTCTTGATCTTGCTTTTGTTTATTTTGGGTCTTATGCCCAGGTTTAGTTTTTGTTTTACAATTTCATTTTTAGTAGTTAAACCTAATTGCAGTCCTGTTTTCTTTCATTTTTTATGGGTTATTCTAATGGTGCACTATGAATGGTATTGATAATAGGACGTCCTAGAAAGTGTCTGACTCCCTGGCTGGTATTTGAACCCCTGAACTCTAAAGTCCTCTGAGACACTTCTGTATTCCTCAGTGCTGGTGAGCTTTCACTAATCCCGTCCAGAGCTTGTCCATAAGTCACAGTCACATCGATTTTTATATGTTGGTTCCCTGTGCTGGGCTAGTTTTGAGTGCTGGACATGCATCAAGCACTGGAAATGCTCCATGCTCTGGACGTGCTTCATGTGCAGGACATGTTTTGTGAGCTGGACGCACTCTGTGAGCTGGACCTACTCCATCTACATGACCTGCTCCGTGTGTTTCCATTACCTGCTGTGATTTCTGTCCAGATTAGCGAAGGATGGCACTCCCCATCTCCACTCAGAGTTAATTTCCTCCATATTAGTGGCTAATTGGGATCGAAAGTGGAGACACACTCAGATACACAGATACACTTGGACATGCTAAAACATACTCTAACACATTTGGCCACTTCAGGTTTTGTTCCTGTGCTGCTTATGTTAGTGCTGAGGTGTTTTAATAAGCATGGAAATGAGTGTCTCAGGCTAATTACTGCAGGGAGCCTCCAGCCAACACCACCTTCAGTCTTTATTCACAGGAAGGATGGAAGATATACATTTTTCAAGTGATGTTTATGTATTTTATGCCCAAATAGAATATCCATCCTATTCCTATCTATGCAATATTAACGTGTTTGAAGCTCATACATAAACTTTAACATCATTAAATTGCACCTACAGTTTATAATGATACACTTAAAAACCAGTCAGTCATTTGTGTCTGTTTTCTTGTAATTTATTTTTTTTGAAGGTGAGACCAAACTTCTGCTCTGTAGTGTGTGCCTGTGTTTGTGTGTGTGTATGTGTATAATTTTCCTCACAGTTATTTTGTTATTCTGTTGTTACACAGTTATTCTGTATAACCATTTCTCTCTCTCTCTCTCTCTCTCTCTCTCTCTCTCTCTCTCTCTCTCTCTCTCTCTCTCTCTCTCTCTCTCTCTCTGCAGTGCGTTTTGATGATTGTCATGGTAACAATGGTGTGATGATGGTCAGCAGTGACCGCAGGATCAGGGTGGACTCTGACGGGTCAGTTTACGCACAGAGCAGCGTCTCGGCCGGTTTGGTCCAGTTTACAGTGACTGCACACAGCAAGGCACACACACACACCTGGGAGACCACCGTCCAGCTGCAGATACACACGCCTGAGGTAAGAGTTTAACATGCACACTTACACAAACACACACACCTATACATGCATACAAACATAGGAGGTGCTGATTCAACTGCATTCATTTTGGGACACTACAGTCAGTCAGATTATAATTATAATTGATAATATGTTTTATTGTTTAAAGCACATTTCAGGTTTTTTAATGCATGATTCAAAAAGGAATAAATACCCCCCAAACCACCATAAATGTAGGTATTTTGGTTTTATAGTCTAGCCCTGTAATATTTTATGTATTTATTCAGAACCTTTTGAAACTTTGAGTCATTATTATCATACAAATAAAATTTACATTCCTAATAAAAATGCCTGCTGTAAACTCACACAAACACACAAACACACGCACACATAAACACACACACACAGACACACACACACATTTTTCAGGAAGCCATTAAATTTTTGTGTCCCTAAAAAATCTTCAGGGGATGGTTCTTTAGAGAACTGCTTTGTAAAAGGGTGTGAGGTTGCAGATGACCTTCTAATAATTTATAGGTTCTAGGAGGAACACTTAAATTAGTAAACATTATGCGAAGGTTCTTTGTGCCTTAAAAAGGATCCTCACACTCACACATCTCATTTTTAAGGAACAAGAATTGTTCTTCTTTAGGAAACTCAAATAATTATTCCAGTAATATTTTTAAAGTTTAAACAGTGTTTTTATAACAGTGCGTGCTGGATGAGGGACTGTCCTCTGTGCTGATTGGTCAGTTGTAATGACAGAGGGACAGTATACAGTCTTTAATTTAAAAAGTGAAGTAAAAGAGCTCTTCGTTGGCGGTGCACATCGATCAGATCACGGTGAGATGAAGCTTGTCTAAGAAAGTCTAAAAGAGTTTGAGGTCAAGATCCATGTCGATGATCGATCAATGCAAAATAATCAATAAATTAACCTCTTAGTCAGGCAGGTTTCTCTGAAAAGGTCTGTCCAGTTTCATAGATGTGTGTGTGTGTGTGTGTGTGTCTGTGTTTCAGACAGGCGGAAAAAATGCTGTCCTTGACTGTGAAATTGACTGTGACAGACACACACACACACACAATACAGAGTCATAAGTCAGACTGAAGTGAGGTTGTCATGACCACAGAAAAGCAATGGACAGCCAGGATGGTGACTTCTTATGTTTAATAACACCAACACCTTGACCCTTGAGATACATGTATGCTGGTTGCACCATCAAAGTTAGAACATCTAAAATCATCACCACAAAATATAGTCAACGCTCCCCACTGATATCATTCACCACCAGACACCATCACAAAATGCTATGATTCTCCACCAAACGCCCTAATACTCCAACACACTGCATCATCTCCTAAATAATTTAGATTGTCTCCCAAAACCATCTCTACAAAACATAATCATTCTCCTACACGCTAATATTCTTCAGCAAATACTATCATGCTCTTCCAAACACCATCATTATCTATAAAGTACCAACAGTTTCCACCAAACACCATCATTTTCCAACACATGCAGTTCTTGCCCTGGGTTTCATACGTATTATCTCCTGTTTGTGTTATTTAAAATTTCTGAGGGATATTTTGTGTGTGTTTGTGTGTGTGTGTGTGTGTGTGTGTGTGTCTTTGTGTGTGTGTCTTTGTGTGTGTGTCTTTGTGTGTGTGTGTCACCACTTGAGTCCTTCAGGTAAGTGTCCGTGTGTCACAGGAAGACTCTGCCAAATATGTCTACACACACACACACACACACACACACACACACACACGTCTATATGTGGACGGCTGGCAGTCCAGGTGCAGGAGGTGTAATTTATTTACAGAGTTTGTCAGGCCATTCAGGTAAGAGTCTAAAAATACCCAGAACTGATCTGCTGTCAACTCAGTTTGGGCTGAGAGAAAATGAGAGAGAGAGAGAGAGAGAGAGAGAGAGAGAAGGAGAGAGAGAGGTTGGGGTCGGGATGGAGATTCACAGAACAGAGACTTTGGGTAATTAACAGGATAAAAATATTGATGATAAACAAAACACAACCATTTATTTGGTCTCTTGCTAGTTTCTCTTTAATGTCTCTTAGTGTCTCTTTAAAGAGTTGACTGATTTTGGTTGAGTTGGATCTGGTTTAGTGTGGTCTTGGTCAGGTCAAGTTTTGTTTGGTTTGGTCTGGTTTCCTCTGGTTTGGACTGATTTGGTTTGCTGTGGTTTTGGTTACATCAGGTTTGGTTTGGTTTGCTCTGATTCAGTTTGGTTTGACAGGGTTTGGGTTGCTTTTGTTGATTTAATTTGGGTAGATTAGATTGAATAGATTGGGTTTGTTTTGGTTTGATTGCCTTTATTTGATTTGATCTGTGTTTGGTTCATTCTGTTTTCTGGTTTATAGTTAGGTTTGGTTTAAAGAGTGTTTCCATTGTTAAATTTGATTCAGTTTGGGTTGTGGTTTGGGGTTTTGTGTGGTTTGAGTTGAGTTATTATATTTGGTTTGGATTGGGCTGCCTCTGTTTAATTTGAACTATGGTGTTTAGACTAGTTTGGGTTTTGTTGGGTTGAATTTTGTTTCGATTGGGTTGGGTTTGGGGTGCAGTTTGGTTTGGTTGAGTTTGGTTTCTTTTGTTGTGGATTGGGATGTCTTTATTTCATTTTATGTAGATTTGAATTGGTTTGGTGTGTAGTTTGGTTTGGTTGAGTTTGGTCTGGTTTTCAGATTGGTTTTGTCATTTTTTGCATTGCCTTTGTTTAATTTTATTAGTGTTGGTTTGAGTTTGGGTTTGGATTGGGTTGCTTTGGTTGAATTTTAATGATGTAGGGTTGGGGTTGGATTTTGTTTTGTTTGGTTTGATTTTCCTCAGTTGGGTTTGGATTGTTTGGGTTTGGTTTAGGTGGGTTTTCCTGAGTTGGGGTTGGGTTTTATTGAGCCTTTGTTGAGTTTGGTCTGGGTAGAACTGAAATGGGTTCATGACTTGGTTGGTTTTGTGACGTCACCAGACCTGTCAGTCCTATATTATAACCATCTTTCCTGCTGTCTTCTCATTTTAAAGAGTTTCTGTATTGTATTGTTTTTTTACCCATAGCAAAACAAAATAAAGAGGTCCTCAACCGAAATCACTCCAAGTCGACAACCCACACACACACTCATAAAAACACCCTGAAAACACATCTCAAAGCAGGAAGACTGACTCCTGTGTGTGTGTGTGTGTGTGTGTGTGTGTGTGTGTGTGTGTGTGTGTGTGTGTGTGTGTGTGTGTGTGTGTGTGTTTATCTGTCTGTGTGTGTTTGTACTGCCACCTCCGGAACCCTGTATGGTTCTGTAATTCCCTCTTGTTCCTTCATTCTCACATTCACTTTCATGCCCACCTTTGATGGCATGCCAGCGCACGCACACACACATGCACACACATTCAGACTCACACACACGCACAAACCTGCCAAGATCTTCTGTCGTTTCACCCTAACACCCCTCTCGCCTGCCTCCCTCTTCTCCAGCACCGACACCTGGGCAGCGCTTTTTCATCCGTGCCTCAGTTTATCCTTCCTCGCCCCACCGTTCCTCCATAATCTTCCTCTCGGGGGAGTCCTTTGCTGCGTTTTTTTTCCCTCTTCAGCCGAGACCTGTGTGTTCTGGCGGCGTTCCCGGCCCGTCCCTGCCTGCTGTGAGCGGAGACTCGTCCGTTTAATCCAGCCAGGTGCACAGCTGTCTGAGCAGCTCCAGCTGCAGAGAACTGGTCCAGCTGGCGCCTCAGCAGGACCCGCCGGCCGCTCTTCACCGCCACTCTTCACCACCACGCGTTTTTTACGTTCATGCAGCAGAACACAGCGCTCCAAGGCCTGAAACCAATTCCGTAAAAACAAGTGAATGTAAATGACAGCACCCAGCCGGCTGTGTGTGCGTGTGTGTGTGTGTGCCTCGTTTTCTACTGTAGACAAGGCAGGTTTACTTACAGCACCATGCAAAAGTCTTAACTTCTTGGTGGGGCAAAGTTACTTTTCTAATGCCAGTCAAACGGTCTTACATTTAGAATAAATGGGGAAATGGTGCAAAGTGCCTAAAGATACAGTATATACAACAGTAGTGTGTAATATGATATACAGTATGTAGTACAGTAGCGTGTAATATAGTGGACAATATATAATCCCATAATGTGCGATATAGTGCAAAATGCCTAAAGATACCAGATGATCTGGAAACATATGCACCTTTTTCTTCACTGGTTCAGGATTTAAGTTAGATTGTCTGTGCTCTGCTTGAATTATTCATGAATTATTCATAAGTAAGCAAAATAAAAAAAAATCCTCTGAAACTGGTCAGGTTCAGGGACAGGAATGAAAATGATAGTCTTTAATATCACATAAAAATATGAGATATGAAGAAATGGGGGGGGGCATCACATTTTCTTCGCCAACCTCACCCTCAACACTGACAAGAGAAAGGACATGAGGAAGAAGAGGCGGCCTCATCAGCCACTGTTTATCCAGGAGTCTGAAGTGGAGAGGTTGAGCAGCTTTAAGTACCTGGGCATCCACATCAGTGAGGACCTTACCTGGACACCGAACACCACACAGCTGGTCAAGAAGGCTCAACAGTGGCTGTTCTTCCTGAGGAGGCTGAGGAAGTTTGGTATGTCAGCCAAGAGCCTCAGCAACTTCTAGAGCTGCATTGTGAAGAGCACATTGACCAGCTGCATCATTGTGTGGTACAGCAGCACTACTGCTATGTACTGTAAACATCTGCAGAGAGGATCACCAGGACTCCGCTGCCCTCTCTGCAGCGCATCTATCACCGCAGAGTTGTTGGTCAGAAGATCATAGGAGTGAGTTCATTAGAGTTGAACCTGAAAGTGTTTTTTTTTCTGATTGAGCTGTTAGTTTGGTTTTTATCAGCTAAAATCGGATTCTGCCGTTGGCCACGAGGAGCGCTGCAGCAGAAGACTAAAAACTGTACAATACAGAACCCCTTCTTCCGCAATGTCTTCTTCTCCTTTCCTCCTTCTTTACTTCTATCATCTCTATCATCTTCACACTGTCTCCTTCTCCTCCTTTTCCTTCTTCCTAACCTCCTCTTCTTCTTCTTTGTCACCTTCTTCTTCTCTACTAGAGTCTTCACCTTCTTCTCCTTTTTTCTCTCCTTTCCCTCTATTCCCACTTTGTGTTATCTGCTGTTTAAATCAGGTGAAGGAATTCAGAAAAACGAACATGACACTTCCTCCCAGGAGGACACATACATCGTATGCCATCGGCAAACACACACAAACACACACCCGCACCCACTCACACACACACACACACACACACACACACACAGAACTTTAATTCATTCCTGAACCCGTCTCCCTCTGGACTCCTCTCTAATGAACATGGCCTGAAAGCCTTGTTTTCTGTGCAGCTACAGCAGCAGCTTCACCAGCGATTGAAAGCTCCTCTCTGAAAACACGGCAGGAGAACTTTCAGCTTCAGTAATTACAGCAAACATCTCACTGGGCCTTCAGCTCTCAAAACTCCTGACAAATACATGCTTTGCTCATCTGCTCCTTCATTTTCTCTGACATCTTCTTTATTTTCACCTATTTTCATCCTTACCTCCATCTTCACCATCAGCTCTCAAAACATCTGACCAATACAAGCTCTGCTCCTCCTGCTCCTTCTTCTAAACCATTATCTTCATCTTCGGTCTCCCCCTCTCCCTCTCCTCCATCATCTCCTCCTCCTTCACAATCTTCATCACCATCATCTCCTTCTTCTTCACCTTCTCTTTCACCCTATTCTTCACTTTCAGCATCTCTTTCTCTTCACCATCTTTACCTTTTTCTTCTTCTTTATCTTTCCTTTATCTTCTTCTTCTTCTTCTTCACCTTCTCCTTCTCCTCCATCTTCACTCTCTTCTTCTTCAACTTTTCCTGCATCTTTACTTATGTGCCTTCCCTCACATCGTCTTCTTCTTCTTCCTCTTTTTTCTCCTTGCTTTTCTTCTTATCCCTCCATTTCTTTGTCATAGGTAATGGTTTCAGTGGACTGAAAGTTAATATTAAGAATGAAATGAAGTTGAGGTTTTGTGTGTAAAGTGATTGAACTCCTTTTTCCATCAGATTTAATGAAGTCATTTAATTTTACCTTCAGAAAATACTTCCCAATCTCACAGACACACACACACGCACACACACACACACACACACACACACGCACACACACACACACACACACACACACACACACAAAAACACACCCACACACAAACACACACACAAAAACACACAAACACAAAACACAA
>JBBPDC010031178.1:0-12278 GCA_037974485.1 Hemigrammopetersius urotaenia | reverse complement strand
ACACACACACACACACACACACACACACACACACACACACACACACACACACACACACACACATACACACACATATATATTCAGGGCATGTGAGACTGGAATTGATTTATTGGTGTTTAAAATAGGATGAAGTGAAAGGAATAAACTTCTGAGGTTCTTCGATGTGTGTCTCTTGAGGGACAGCTTTGGTGGAACACAGGTTGAGACAGTGTGTGTGTACAAAAAATATACATTAATGTAGGTGTGTGTGTGTGTGTGTGTGTGTGTGAGTGTGTGTGTGTGTGTGTGTGTGTGTGTTTATGGTCCCAGGTCATTCTCCAATTGTAAGTTCGCACCTGCAGGCCAGGTGTTTTTGAAACAGCACCTGCATGTGTGTTTGTGTTTGAGTGTGTGTGTGTGTGTGTGTGTGTGTGTGTGTGTGTGGGTGGGTGTGTGGGTGGGTGTGTGTGTATGCTGAACAAAGGAGCCTGCATAGGACACCAATGCTCCGACACAGGACACCACTCTCTTTAAGATTCTCCAAATGAACAACTGTTGATCAAATACAATCTGATTTACTGCTGTTTCGTTTCCATGGTGCTCGCTCTCTATTGTATGTGTTACTTTTAACCCTTTAATACTGAGGCAACATTTTGCGTTTATGGCATTTACGGCATTTAGCAGACTCTCTTATCCAGAGCTCTTATCTGTAGCATTTTGCTCTTCTACTTAGCTTTCGTTTAACTTTAATTGGCTGTACAATAGAAAACTCAACTTAATGTGTAGTTTCAGAACATTTACACCAGAGTTCATACAGTCCACAGAAGACTTTATTGAATTCATTGTTTTTGTGATGTCACAACAGCCACCTCATTAAATAACATTACATTAAAACCACCTGCCTAATATTATGTAGGTTCCCCCTCATACCTCCAGAACAACTCTTACCAGTTGAGTCATGGACTCTATAAGACCTGTTAAGATGAGCTGTGGAATGTGGCATCAAGACGTTAACAGCGGATCCTTTAAGTCCGATAAGTTGTTTGAAAAGGCCTTCTTGGTGTACCTTGCACATCCCACAAATACTCAGTTGGACTGAGATTAGCAGAATTTGGAGTCCAAGTCAACAGTTTTTCTTTTTTTAACATGTTTTGCTCTGTTGCAGGATGCACAGGGGTAGTGGTGGTGGCCTAGTATGGAGGATACTAGCCTCTGATACAAGAGGTCATGGGTTCAAATCCTACCTTCAGCACCACCACTGGGTTGCTGTGCAAGACCCTTAACCTCAAGTTGCTCCAGGGAGACTGTCCCCTGTAGTTAGGGAATGGAAGGCACATAGCTAGCTTTAACATTTTCTGCAAACTGTTTTACAGCAGCTCTTCTGTGGGATCAGCTCAGACAGGCTAGCCTTCGCTATTCATATAAATCAGCAAGCACTGAGCACCTATTATTATGTCACCAGTTCATAAGTTGTCCTTCCCTGTGCCATTTTTGATAAAGTACAATCCACAACAAACCATGGACACCACATTTATATGTATCATTATGCAACTGTGTGTATATCAAACCCTGAAAATGGAGCCCATTTTTACCCAAACAATAGGTACCTTCTCTTTTTAGCTCACGGAGCAGTATCATTATTCACACAAAGTACAAGGTGATGTTCTTACAGTGACCCCTACAATTAGTGAGGAGAACCTAGAGCAATTTGTTTAACTAGAAAGACTCTTTATAATATGTAAAAAGAAGGGAGAGGTGTATGACCTTCTGCAAAAAATATCGAACATCCTCTAAAGCTATGATACTGTACTAAGTAAGTCTTTTGAATTTAATTAGATGTCGCTGACCTTCATAGCTTCAACAGGAATGATTGGTTACGTGAACTGAAAGATGATCAAACAGTCAAGTATTTCAATCCAGCCATGTACGTATTACTCACAAGCATTTTAACACCTTCATAACACTTTTCTCACAATTAACACAAAATAATTATTCTAGGCTTGTTTATCTTAAGGTGATAGTTCAGAAAAAAACATGGGAAAAGGGTTATTTATAGTCAATTAATAATGCAGTTGCTGTTTGACTGGTTTGTTCTTTAGTTTTGCGCTATACATTTGAGACTAATGTAACTCACAAGGGATGGAGATGACTCCTACCATCTGAGCCCACTGAACCTCCTAAGTCCAATTTGTTTGTCTAGTGTGATCGCCCATTCTGTGCCAGAGCATGGTACACTGAACCTTTTGAGAAGGTGGGCTTGGACACAGTTCAGTTAGACTTATGTTATGTATATGTGTATACAGTAATTCCCCGCTTTTCACGGGGGTTGCGTTCCAAGAGCTTCTGCGTATAGGAAAAAAATGCATTGTTGTGTTTTTTTGTCTATTTTTGTATTGTAAACCCAAATATGCCCATATTCCCCTCTTTTAATTTAAATTCCAAGATGTGTGACTCGGAAGGATGCTGGACAAAAGTATTGGGACACCACGGCAAGGTGAATGGTAACCACTGATCTACTCAGGCTAAAAATACAAATGAGGGCTCGTTGGAAAGGTCTCCTGGAGATCATTTGAATTGTGGAGTTTGGTGCTTGCACCACAGAGAAATTACGCTTGTGTTGCATCCTCAGTGGCAAAACGGCTTTAAAGTGTTGTGAAAAGCAATGGCAGCATTAAAAAGTGGCAAATGCTTCACCATGCCAACTTTTTTGGACTTGAAATGTATGACTGGATGTATATTAACAAATGAAACTAAGTGGTAAGACAAAACATTAAATATCTTGGGTTCATAATGTCTGCAATGAAATAAAAGTAAAAGAACTGTTTTTTTATTATTTGTATTTTCCATACACGCCCCCCCTGCATTTTTTCCTGATTTGAGGTCGTAGGTTTATGTTTTTTTATCTATACTTAAGGAGACATTTCCTCTTATTTTCCTCCCCATTTTCATCCCACCAGGTCTCATTCATCAATTTAGATGAGTCCCATTGAAATTCTGCAGTGTTGCTGTGCTGTCAGTTTAACATAGTCATTTTTCAAGCAGCGTTAAACCTGTTATATGATAATCATATTCTTGTTTACAGAAGGAGGAGAGGTTTTGTTGTTAGATTGGTTTAGCTAGGCCTCAGGACAGGTCCTGTGTTTATTCTATAAACGTATGGCCTGGACTGTTTTTTACAGAAAGCACATGGCTTTTTTGTCCTTGAGCAACTTCACAGAATCCACAGGATTGCAACACTGTCAAGGGTATTTCTTCACTACCAAGCGAGCCACTGCCTCTTTTGTGCTGCTTCTCAGGGTTGATGAACTCATGCATGTTATAATCGCAGCTGATATGAATGGTGATTTTGCAAGATGTGTACACATGTGAGATTTGTTCCATGCCATTAACAAGAACAGAACAGATGGGCAAATAAGATGCTATATTTGGAGCTTGTGATTCATTTGAAATGCAGTTCCAGTTAATGAGTGCATTGCAAAACGGGAAAAGTATTATTATTTAGAGAAAGAATGTTTTTGGAACGTTAAACATTAATTTGTTATTATTAAAGCCCCACTAGACCCATTTTAGTTCAATGTTGAATAGGAATCCACTAAGTAAATTAACTATATCTACTAACTTGAATTAGAAAGCTGACAAACACATGTCTTTATTGACATCAGATGGCCCATTTATTCCAGTGATGGGCACAAATTCTCACAGAAAAATCTTGTGGAAAGTCTTTCAAGAAGAGTGGAAGCAAAGTGGGGCCCAATGCCATATTAAGGTCTATGTATTTGAATGCAATGTCAATAAAGTCCCTGTTGGTATAATGGTCAGGTGTCCCAATACTTTTGTCCTTATAGTGTACATTTTACTGCTGTGCTTTAATAATATGGAAATTGCAATTAGTCTAAATAAATACCAACTGCTTTACATCTTTTATTCGCTAATATACAAGATGTTAAATGCCTTTTGAGACTGAGGCATTCTCTACTGACAGATTCCCCAAACAAACCCAGTCCTTTACATTACTGAGGTTAAACTGTGCACTACAAGAAGTGTGGCAAAAATTCCTGATTTGCATTACAACGTGTGTTGCAAAAATTCCAGTGTATGAAATGTCAAGGGTTCAAGGCAGAAGTTTCTTTCATTCAAGTCTGTTTACATGTAAAACTCTAGTCTACATCTTTTGGGATGTACTGCTGTCTAATTACTTTCTAGCATTCCGGCACCTTCAGGAAGTGGGTAAGGATGCTACTCTTAGTTACCTTTAGTATTTACTCTTGAGTTTACACTGTCTTTTAGATGAAAAATCGAATTCATTGTTTTGCTTGAATGTGGTAACGTGGCACATTCAAGCAAAATGTGGCAGTTTTCAGATTCAACAGTAGTTCTTCAGTGGGAAAGAAAAACAGTTCAGTGTTGAAAGAGGTTTTTCATGCAGGGATGTTAGTATATGACTAACTCTCATCATTATATAAGCCTGAGGTCTGAAGGTCCACATCAAAAGTAAAAAGAGAATAGTTACTATGGTTTTCCTATCTGGAACCCTATGATCATTATCTCAGGTCACTACAATGATGGCATTTCCTCAGAAAATACAGTCCTTTATCAGAAAGGCACAGAGAAAACACGGACACGTCTTTGCTGAGCAAAGGATGTAAACAGCTTATTGATGGAAAAAAGCTTTTGAACCCCTTGGATAATGACATTTTGAAAAGAGGATAATTGGAGGCAGGTGTTCCAATTAATTCAGATGTGTGTTTGACCTACCCAAGCATACAAACTACTCAATTTTAGTTGCCTGATCTTCCCTACAGATTTCTGTCCAAGTGCATTATGTTCAAAAATGATATTTCTGAGAGCCTCAGGCTGAAGAAAGGTGAAAGCTCACGATACTTTAGAGGATTGCAAAATAATTTGTACATACTATTGGTTCCATTAGTTTGAGGTCTAGCAGACAGCTTTCAAATAGAAGAAACACAGTATGACTGATACCTTTCATAAAATGGGCATTTTACGCAGATCAGGGCAAGGACAAAAATCCTCAAAAAGAGACCAAGAACCCTAGGGTGACTGCTAAGGTTCTACTACTTCAACTAGTATGAATTTACACTACAAATCCAAAAGTATCCAAACAAAGGATCTAATTAGTAAATGTAGCTTTTTTGGGTGCTACCACTGGTAACACAAGTAGATGCAGTTTCTATAATCCTCACAGAAAAGCACTGGTGATAGAATATGATGCTCAGGATAGTTGTAGTGGCATCTGTCATGTAAAAGTAATATTTCAATATAAGTATCTAACTAATGGTTTTGAGGATCATTAACATCAAACCCTCATATCAGTGTTTCAACAATTAGTGAAAACCCTGAAGTGGGAAGTACTAGGGGAAGGGACCCCAATAAATACCCTTAATTTCAGGAGAAACCTTGGATGAGCAGGTGTCTACAAACTTATGGACATATAATGGATTATAACAAGAAAATCGCTGCACTCTAAGGAAGAACTTGCTGTTCTTTCACCAAGGCCTGGTTGAACACTTATGGCGCTTTTCCACCGGCACAAGAAACCAATTGATTTTCTGTTAAAAATAAAGCAACCCGTACCCATGTTGTTGCAGCTCTGCTCAATGGCAGGGCCGAAAGTGGGCAAAAATGTATCAACAATGCTCAAATAAACTAACAACTGGGAAGCTGATGATGTACAAGCGCTACTATCTGTTTGGGCCGAAGATAAATTTCAGAGGGAGTATTCTATGATGCTAATACATTTATCTTTAACTTCATGAGAAAGAAGGTTTACCAGGACATCGCTAACAAGTTAGCTGGGCTAGGTATTTGTTGCAAGGCTTAAGAATTCAGAGAAAATGTGAAAAAACTCAAAAAAGACTATAAATAATAAAAGACAAAAACAACAAACGCAGCTATGACTGGTTCAACTCCATGGACGAGGTTATGAGATGACAAGCGGCCACTGTGTGGAGAGAATTACACTGCTGATGCGTCAGAAACTCCGTTACTAGACTGAGATACACTGGAAAGTGATGTGCCATTTCAGTACAGTTTAGGTGAAACATGGTTCCTGCACACCTATGAAAAGGTTGTTTCTATAGCACTACTGGAACAATGATATGTGAAAAGATGCAAAAACTGTAACTCACCATACCAGTGTAAAGAATGATGGTGTAGGGCTACTTAAGTGTTTCAGGACCTGTTTCAGGAATTCCGACATCGTATTAAAGGCCATTCCATTAATCCGTTTGCTCAAGTGAAGTGAGGGATTGAGAGGACACAAATGTAGAGTTCAGCAGAACTTGCCTAGAAATCACAGCAACCTGTTCCTCTTCCAACCCTCAAAATGAGAAGACAATGATGTTAATACATCAGATCAATAAAAGGATTTTAGGTACTTAATACTTACGAGCTGTAACCTTCCATTTGTTATGTTCATGCTGAGTTTGTGGCAGCTGGCTTCTCCATCTGTTATACATGACTGCTTACATAACCTCATGACTTCACCCTGCCAGATCCCTACTGGGCAGGTTAAAGGCTACACATCCAGCAGATAAAATAAAAAAGCTAAGGTTGTAAACAGTCAAAAAATGCAATTGTTCACAAAAATTGATGCCCATTATGGTCCACAGAGTTTGCATTGCTAGCTAATTAGCTCACTGTAATTAAGGCAAGTGCTTTCGGAAATAAAATTTAATACTTTCCCATTTTCTCCTTGTGCCGTGATGTAGGTATATATCGGTGTAATGCACTTTTGAGCTGGTGAGGGCATGTTAAAAAGGTTCAAATGTTGCACTGGAAAGCTACAATTCAATGAGAGACCAATGAATTCCAACTTGAGAGTTCAAAAGAGTTCCTCTAACATTTGCATGTTTAAATGGGGATGTAGAATGTGCTGGGCAGACTAGTCCATGGAGCACCCACTCCGCACCTTATAGAACTTAAAAGACCTGCTGTGAACCTATAGGTGCCATAGACCACAGCACACCTTCATATGTATGAATCTTGACAAGTCAGGGTTGTTTAGGCACCACAAGGAAGGCCTACACAATGTTAGGCAGGTTGTTTTATTGTTGCAGCTAATCAGTGTATACATATATGTATAATTTCTGTATAATATGTATAATCTTCTTATGTAATTTACAGTATTATCTGTCATTTGTATTTCCAGATATTATATGTACTGTATTTTAATTTACTTTAACCAAATGTTTAAACTATTAACCAAACTATTCTACTACTTTATTCTGAAATGTTTTGACTGGCTGAGTCAGTGACCTGCTTTGAATTCCACTCAGTATGCATTTCACCTGGAAAAACAAGACAAAAGGCTAAAAGCCCTGAAAAAATGGAACTGAAAATAGCTACAGTTGCAAAACAACAACTGTATACCATTATGATTTTACTGCTGAATTTCAAAGTTGCTGATAAGAGTAAATGCCTCCAATTATTTGGTCAAATTGGGTCCTTTTTCAATATATAACCAAACAAAATAAAACAAACATTTAGTCAAGGACCTCTTTTCATAAAGCCTCTTCATGTGTAGAAGTGCTGATCTGGGATCTATTATTCTCAGTAAATTAATCACAAACTAGAGATACTACAAGAAGCCTTGAAAATAAAGGCCCAGAATGTCAAATTGCTCACACTAAAAATTAAGTCATTTTTCTGAAGAATCATTTGCTAGCCTAGTACTTCTTACCTAAATGTCTATATGATCGGAAGGGTATTGGGCAATAATAACATTATGATACTTGGATTTACAATATAAATGTCCAAGGGTTTTTGTTGTAGACTATGATTTGTATTTTAACCCAAATGTGTCCCAAATAAAACTTTTCCCTGCTTTAACAGAAACTCCTCATGTGAAGATGGTATTGCTGGGAGGACGATGGGCAGGAAAGAGCTCATCTGGAAACACTATTCTGAATAAAGAGGTGTTTGGCATTGGGGCCCAAACAGAACAATGTATGATGGAAACTGAAAAAGTGGTTGGTGGACCAGTGTAAGAGCAGATATCATGTTCTCAACACTAAGCTCAGGACAAATGAGATGCAAGTCATTGAACTACTGGAGAAGATTCAAAGGATGATTCAAAGGAAAAGGAAGTGGAGCAAGACTGAACCACCTGGACATAAGTGTATGGGCCAATTCATGTTCTCTGGAGATGATACATCTCTTGTGCTGTTGTTTGTACTGATTTTCAGCAATATTGCACAGCGCAGGTCTAAAGTTACTTTTATATTAAATCTGTTGGAGGAAAATGGGTCACCAGATTAATGGTTGGGCGTGTGCATCAATTTTCTTTACTGAGTTGTATTTTGTTTAAAATGCTTGGGAATCTAAATTAGTTTGCTTTCTAATAATGTTATTCTCTTGATTAAATAAGCTTCCATAAGCTTTACGCACACAGCATTAACAACTATCTTTTCTGCTTAGTCTCATTCTCTTTTTTAGGAATTTCACTAGCATAGGAAACAAGAACTAACTAGTAAGTGACACCTCAGCTACCCAGCATAATGTGTACTATGTTCAGTCCAACTGGACATGTGAGTATATTGAAGCAGTAAAATGAATGAAAATGTTACCTCCATTAAAATATTACTATATGAAGAATTTTGAGAATTCATTACTTTTTATTGTCGTATGTTTTAACAGCAGCAGTCACAGGCCAAACTGCCAAAGACGAAAAAAACCCCTGATCTTCTGATTCAGAGAATACCGCATTACTGGTGTGACATGAACTTGGCGGCTCTTACTAAGCCATTTATTGGTAAGCACAACTGCAAGTGCACTTAGCCACGTTCATGGGCTTATTATTTAGTTTTGATTAAACCATAGCAAACAGTGACACACATCCTTTTGAACTGAGCTTTAGTGCCTTAAAAGATATCAGAGATTTTCTTTCCAATGCACATTTTGAAACTGACTTGAGCATCTTCTCTCTCACCCCATATATTACAGAGGGGACTCGGCCACGAAATGCACTGAAGGGGATCTGAATGGATGTTTTGACACTGGAGCCACGTCCATATTTCAAAAACTGCGGGTGGAATAAAAAAATAGTATTCACAATACTTAAAAAGAATAGTGTGACTGCTTTTGCAAAAAAAGCATGGCATTCCAGATACGATTGGAGAATGAACACGAGCTTTGTGTTCAACATGATTTTGGCCTGGGATTCAGGTTTCTTTTCAGATTGCAGATTTTCCCCGTAAGTACAACAGACTACTGTAATTTGTATTTCTCAAGTGTCAAGCAAAGAAAACAAGCCACAGTGGAGTGCCACTGAACTATATAGATCAACTGGGTTTTAAAACTATGACTTTGTGTTTGTCTGCAGCTAATTTATGCCGAACTGAAACTAGTGCTGGTTAGACCTGTGGGCACACAAACCTCTGCATTTTCACCAAGCCACTCACTTCACTAACTTCAAATATCTATTTTTAGTTTTATAGTAACTAGAGTTCACTGCTGCTACTGCTGAGCTTGGTGATCCTTCATCAAAAAGACCAAAGTCATCTTCACTTGATGCTGAACATTTCTTTTTAGAATCTAAAGGAATACAGCAATACTGTATACTTGCAGTTAAATATGTCCCTCAGAGTGAAAGATGTATGTATGGTTCATGCTGGTATTTCATGCTGGTGTTTGCTCTTGTACTTTGTGGTCCAAAATACATTTTCCAGTGTTTGACACAGACTTGATAATATTCATTTTGATGCACAATTAATTTATGTACACAGGAGTATAAAAACCTTTGGGTTACAGGTTCTGTTGATTTTGTAAGGGTCAAAAGCATGCATCCAGAGACATGTACCATGCACCTGGTATTTTTAAATACAATAACTGTTTATTTCCTAAATTGAATGTGCTGAAAAACATATGCGTATTATGTGGCAAAAGTTTGGCAAATTTGAACTCAAACAGAATATGTGCCTTACAAATAAAATCCACATATAAATTAGTTCCTAGTTAATGTTGTGTTATTTCTGTCACATTTTCATTAAAAAATGAGAAATTTCAAGAACACGAATTTACATTTTGTACCCACCTAATATAGTTCCACCCATTCACATGATCATAGTTGAGGCCAACCAGAGGCCCACAGAGCAAACGATTTCACGTTGTGAAAATACTGTTCAAAAAATTACATGATATTCTGACAGCAGAGTGAAACCTTTCAAGGTCGCCAACTAAATATCCAGTCAGCAATATCTAAGCTTAAAGTCTCTTTTTAGATCGGTCTAAGCAATTTAGGCTGTACTAGAAAATCATCATGATGCTGAAAATAACAGATGTTGTTCAAATGTATCATGCATTACATGCATAATTTGTGTAATACATGAATTCTAAGCATCCCTGTCCCTAATAGTATAATAAAATATGAGGTACATGAGGTAAAATATACATAAAACGAACTGGCTTTCATGCTTTTGAGGTCCTTCCATGTCTAGTTTACTACATTTCCGGGAAACCGTAGAACACCAAATAAAACTGTGAATGTCAAAGGAGAATAATCAGAAATGAAACTGTTTATTGGCTTGTTTCTAACATAAAAACTGCTTAAAATACTTTACCTTGCAGTTCAGTTTAATACTAAAGCCACATGTGTACGTTAATGTTATACTTAACATTATGTAGGTCTGAAACAAATGTATTACTATGGTGAGAAAAGAGCTAGGTACTTTCTCATCAACGATGAAGGTACAGTTTACTTTTTAAATCTTGTTTGACTTGAACACTCCCTGCTGAAAGTGCAAACAATAAGGTGACAGTGAAACTTCCCAGGACACAGTGCCTGTCTGGAACTATGGACAAGCTGCAACGAAATATCAGAACAAGAAAATGCAGTTACACCGAGAATTAATCCTTAAAAAGTAAGATTTATTTCAATAAAAATATATTTGTACTGTATAGGTAGGGACTGCAGTGGCATCTTATTTAATGAGGAAAAGTATAAAAACACTGCAGTAATCAACACTCTCCTCTCACACTGAGACCAGTTGGATAGTAAAACACTACTAGAAGTGCGTCCAAGGTAATTATTGCCATTTTGTTAAAGAGTGAATGTTATGTTTTGTCATTTCCTTTAAAATGATGCTTTAAAAAATAATATTTGTATCTGGAAACTAGGAGACATATGGTCAGCAGTTCTTAAAAACTAAAGCAAAACTGTTCAGTTCAATACTTTCACCTATAAAAGATAAAATCTGAGAAACTGAACATTTTTTGCAGTGCTCTCTTATTTTTTTCCAGAGCTGTGTGTTAGATTGCACCCTGATCTACAGCAGAAATTTGCCTGGTTTACCAAAATGGGATGTAATAGGTTAATAAAAAAAAAGTTGAAAATCCCCACCTACATACGAGAATGGGTGTGTGCTACATACTCAGTGCAAGCAGTATTTACACAGGTAGGCAAGATAAAGCATACAAGTTTGGGCACAGATTTTACTTCCTATTTCTTACTTTTACTTTCCTTTTCAGTTCCACGTTCTCCAGCGGTGCTCCGTGGCAGTTTGCAGTTTTAATAGTTCAAAACATCAAATTTTGCCAGATTAAGTGTGTGGATTAGTGGTCTTCTGATCTCTGTCAGATCATAATTTTCCATTGAAGGACTTCTAGGTTGTACAGAAGACATGGCGACTGCGTATGGTGAGTGTTTTTGAAGGTA
Source organism: Hemigrammopetersius urotaenia (assembly GCA_037974485.1). Lineage (NCBI taxonomy): Eukaryota > Metazoa > Chordata > Actinopteri > Characiformes > Alestidae > Hemigrammopetersius > Hemigrammopetersius urotaenia. Next base: position 628 of record JBBPDC010031178.1, on the reverse strand, counting down.
AAAAGAAGTTTAGCTCTGGCATTGTGATGAACTGCATAATTAAATGAATAGTTCAGTGCAAAATCTTCTACATAACTTCAACTGACTGTGATTCTTGTGTAAAAAAAGAACATTTCAAGGTGAACTGAAGTAGGCAGGATATAGGGGATATAGTGGATAGTATGTCCACAGAGGCATTTGATTGTACTTGACAATGTTGTATCACTAAAGTCTTTATGCAGAAAGATTCAGAAAGGATCCCCAACCAAAGTTAAAAGAACGATGTTGATTTATATCTACAGACTCTGCTGACGAGGTAGACTTAGCGTAATCATAGGGTGTGTACGGGATCTTTCTTTTATGGAAGCAATTGAGCGACATGTCTTTCATGAAACCAAGTAGTGGAACTTAATCTCCATCTACAAGCATTTAGAGAACTGTATTCCAAAATCATAGTCACACAGTATACAGTATATGTATATATGTTTATAAATCTGGGCTCTGACAGGTAAGGTACGCCACATACAGCCCCGCCCATCACCACCAACAGAACCAGTCTGCCACTCTTACACTCGCCTAGTGCATGTGCAAAGAAAATAGAGCACAGGTATTTAAAGACTGCAAACAATTATAACCACAAAAGTAACTT
>JBBPDC010031148.1:0-12280 GCA_037974485.1 Hemigrammopetersius urotaenia | reverse complement strand
GGAGGCAGAAGGATAAGTGAACTGTGCCCACTGTGTAGCGTGGTGGAAGAACTCAGACGTGACAGGACACGAGAGAGTAGGTAAGCCACGCAGTTATTCTCAGAACGCTCCAAAGAGGAGTTAAGAGTCCACACCAATATGAACTCACGTTCTGAACACACACACAGACAATATAGAAATGACTCCTAAGAGTCAAAGTACTCACGGTACCGGAGTTGGAGAGGTTGAGTCGAGTAGACTGGAAGTGACACGCAGGCATGAAGTCTAGCAACTTCAGTGGCTGTGTGAGGAGGATGAACCTACTCCCTGTTTATATACTGTGCGTGACGTCATCTCCGTGATCTCGTGACATCACGTGACCCGGTGCGTGTGACAGTACCCCCCCCTCTAGGACCGGCACCAGACGGACCAGGAAGGGAGGACACCCGACGACTGTAGTACTGGATGAGGGTGGCGTCCAGGATGAACCGACCGGGGACCCAAGACCGTTCTTCCGGACTGTAGCCTTCCCAGTCGATGGGGTACTGAGTGCCACGGCCACGGCGTCGCGAATCGAGGATCCGCTGGACGGTATAGGCAGGACCACCGTCAATGATCCGAGGCGGAGGGGGAGCAGGTTCCTGGGTAGACAGAGGAGAGAAAAACACAGGTTTAAGTTGGGAGATATGGAACACAGGATGGATGCGGAGATTGGCAGGCAGCAGGATCCGGTAGGTGACAGGATTGATCCGGTGAGTGATCTTCTAGGGTCCCATGAAGTGTTGGGTGAGCTTCTTGGATTAAGTGCATAGGTTGATGTGGTGTGTAGAGAGGTACACTCTGTCACCTACGTGGAACAGTCGTCCCAGTGGGTGCCGCCGACGATGCTGGGCGATGTAGCGGCGGTTGCTCCGATTGATGGCAGTATGGGCAACGGTCCACAGTCGGCGGCACCAGCGGACCAACTGTTGGGCGGACGGTACGTCAACCTCCGGTTCCTGATGTTCCAACATCGGAGGTTGGAATCCGTGGCAAACCTCGAATGCCACCAGGTGAACAGCCTTGGAGAACCGGTCGACGATGGTGAGGATGGTGGTTTTCCCGCAAGACTCCGGCAACCCTATCACAAAATCCATGGCAATATGCGACCAAGGCCGTCTCCAATGGTGGCAGTGTTAGGAGACTTAGTCCGGGCACAAGTGGAACAGGCCTGTACGAACCCCTGGACATCTTTAGCCATGGATGGCCACCAAAAGGCACGTCTTAGAAGGGTGAGGGTGCGTAATCTCCCCGCATGTCCGGCTACCATGGACGAGTTAGCCCACTGTAATGCCTCCTGGTGTACATTGGCCGGGACGTACAGTTTGTCGGCCGGAGTCTCGGGAGGAGGTGCCTCCAAGGCCTGTTCCCGGCGGACCCTCTCTTCTAACCCCCACCGGAGAGGAGCAACGATGATGTGAGGTGGCAGGACAGGCGGGGCTCCATCTGGGGACTCACCGCCTGGACCTGGCGTGAGTACTACAGGTACAAGTATCGGCCTTAGTGTTCTTGGACCCTGGACAGTAGGAGATCTTAAAGAAAGAAATTAAATTGTTCAAAGAACACGGCCCACCGCGCCTGCCTGGGGTTGTAGATCTTTGACTGTCGAAGAGTGATGAGGTTCTGGTGGTCCATCCAGATGATGAATGGCTTACTGCCACCCTGGAGCCAGTGACGCCATTCCTCCAGAGCCCACTTGATGGCAAGCAACTCACTATCCCCCACCCCATACTGTCGCTGCGTGGGAATGAATTTTCTGGAGAAGAAACAACATGGGTGTTGTTTCCTGTCCAGACCTTGCTGTGAGAGGATCGTTCCTACGCCCACATCGGAGGCGTCCACCTCAACAACGAATGGTTGCTCCTGATCTGGATGAATGAGGATGGGTGCAGTGGTAAAGAGATGACAGAGATGGTGGAAGGCGGTGATGGCGGTGGAATCGAGACGAAAGGGTCCGGTCTTGGGTTTGGTGAGGGCAGTAAGAGGCGCCACAACTGAACTGAAGCCCCGGATGAATCGCCGATAGATTGGGCGAACCCTAGAAAACGTTGCAGCTGTTTAAGAGATGTGGGTAGGGGCCACGATCGCACAGCCTCCAGCTTCTGAGGATCCATGGCTACCCCCTGGGAGGAGACGACAAAACCAAGGAAGGTAGTGGAGTGCTGGTGGAAAGCATACTTTTCCAACTTGCAGAACAGTTGATGGGTCAGCAACCTCTTTAATACTGCCCTGACATGCTGGGTGTGCTCCTCTAAGTTCTTGGAGTAGATCAAGATGTCATCTAGGTAGGCGAATACCCATCTACCCAGCATGTCACGGAGGACGTCCGAGATGAATTGTTGAAAGGCTGAGGGGCTATTGCATAATCCAAATGGCATGACGAGGGTCTCGTAGTGGCCGGTGGGGGTTATGAAGGCCGTCTTCCACTCATCTCCCTCCCTGATGCGGACAAGGTTGTAAGCACTCCTGAGGTCCAACTTCGTGAAGATGGTGGCACCAGAGAGGGAGTCCAGGGCGGTGTTTATGAGTGGAAGCGGGTGACAATTTTTAATGGTGATGTCATTGAGCCCCCGATAATCGACGGACGGAGGCCCCCGTCTTTCTTCTTGACAAAGAAAAACCCCGCGGCCGCTGGAGATTTAGAGGGGGGCGAATGGTTCCCTGACGAAGCCCCTCCGCGATGTACTCGTCCATCGCCCGTTGTTCCCCCTTAGTGAGGGAGTAAAGGTGGCCGCAGGGTGGTACCGAGCCAGGCAGGAGCTCAATCGCCAGGTCGTAAGGGCGATGTGGTGGTAATTTGGTGGCCTCCTTTTTACTGAAAGCTCCCGCCAGTGCCCGATACGGGACGAGAATGGCCTCCAGGTCGATATCGGAGGCCTCGGACTCCCCAGAGCCACCGGAGTGCAAAGTTCACTGCAGGCCAGTCCCCATTGAAGGATTTTCGGGCGTGACCAAGAGATGATGGGGTTGTGACGAACCAGCCAGGGCAGCCCAAGGAGTAGAGGTGGTGAGGAGAGACGGGTAATGAGGAAGTGGAGTGACTCAGTGTGCTGGTCAATGGAGATGGTGATGGGTTCGGTGTGCAGGTGGATAGGGCTGGTGGACAGGGGACGACCGTCTACGGCTGTAATGGTAACCGGCTGGGATGACACCTCAGTTTTAAGGCTCAACTGGGAAGCATAAGCGTGATCAATGAAGTTGCCAGCCAGAGTCAACGAAGGCGGAGGTTCTGATCAGTCGGTGTCCCAGTTGGAGCCTTACCTGGACGACCAGCCGGGAATGGGTTGGAGGGTTGGTCCGTGAGGCCAAGTGGGAACCTCCTCATCTTCACTTGGCCTGCCCATTTCCCGGCCGCAGAGGGCAGATGGCGCGATGATGGTCCGGGGACGCGCAGTAGGCGCACAGGCCCTCTCGAAACCGTTGTTCCTTCTCTGCTGCCTCCAGGGAGGTGTGCCCTAACTGCATGGGTTCCCCGGCTCCAAATGAGTGGGCCTCTGAGGTGGGTGATGGAGCCCGGTGAGCTGGAGCCGTGGACGTGATGAAGGCGCTTTCCGCAGCCCGGACCCTGGGTTTAGGCGTAGATGCGAGCCGTAGGTCTACCCGCAGACACATCTGTCACAGGGAGTTCACAAGCTGCCAACTCGTGCTTAAGGCGCTGGCTAAGACCCTCGTAGAAGGCGGTGCAGAGCGCGGCCTCACTCCACGTCGTCTGGACCGCGAGTGTCCTAAACTCCGAGGTGTATTGGCTCATCGGGCGGTCTCCTTGGCGAAGGTGGTACAGACGAGACTCCACCATCACCTCGCTCTCAGGATGTTGGAAGGCGGCCTTCAGTTGTTTGGTGAACTCGTGATAGGAGTGGGCGGTATCACTATCCGAGCGAAGGACCGCCGCAGCCCACTCAGCTGCCTGCCCGGTAAGGAGGGAAGTGAGGAGGGCTATCCGATCTGAGGGGTAGCGCTGACTCTGAAGCTCAAATAATAAGTCCAGGTTAGTAAGAAAGACCTCACACTTCCCGTCCTTACCGTTCCATTTGTCCGGAAGAGCAAGCTTGGGAAGTGGAGGAGGTGGCTGAGCCACGGGTGGTGGAGAAGCGGCTTGTGGAGCACTCGATCCCCCAGCAGACAGTTGGTCAAGGGTCTGTCGCAGAGTGACGATCTCAGCACGCAGACCAGTGGTCTCCGTGCGGAGATTGGTCAGCTCCTGCTTCAGATTGCCTATCTCAGTCATCTGCTGGGTGACCAGCTCACACAGCTGTTGCTTCTCCTCGAGGCTCCAGGACACAGCCATTCTGTCACGGTGGGAGGCAGAAGGATAAGTGAACTGTGCCCACTGTGTAGCGTGGTGGAAGAACTCAGACGTGACAGGACACGAGAGAGTAGGTAAGCCACGCAGTTATTCTCAGAATGCTCCAAAGAGGAGTTAGAGTCCACACCTATATGAACTCGCGTTCTGAACACACACACAGACAGTATAGAAACGACTCCTAAGAGTCAAAGTACTCACGGTACCGGAGTTGGAGAGGTGACACGCGGGCATGAAGTCTAGCAACTTCAATGGCTGTGTGAGGAGGATGAGCCTACTTCCTGTTTATATACTGTGCATGACATCATCTCCGTGACCCAGTGCATGTGACAGTGTGAATGGGAGGAGCTGTACTGCCATAGACCAAATGGGTGTATAGTTTTTCTGACATCACGTACAATTTATTCAAAACAAGCTGTTTTTGCTGCATAGTTTTAAACTCATGGACTGGTGATCAAAACTTAAATAATTCTTGCATTTTAGACCAATCTTAAGTAGTAAACATGTCATATCATGATTTTCCATGATACGGACCCACCATAACACAAAAATATACCATAAATACCAAAAGGTATGACAAACATCTTTAGAGCATTTGTCAAATGCATGCTTAATACACTAAATATGTTTCACAATTGATACAAATTCTTCTCAAAATACAAGATCATTCCCAGTTCCTTCATGAAGGAGATTCTATTTTTTGCGCTCTGTTTTTGAAAAATGATGTTTTAAGCTGTTTTCACATCAAGGCAGGCTGCCATGCATGTCAGCTGCCTAATTTGTGTGCAAATGGCAAGACTGTGTGGAAACCCGCCACAAAGCTTCGGCTGTGTACAAACACACCAAGGGATGAGGTCACATGAGCGGGGCAGCCGTGTGCAGACCTCCGGAGGGCAAGCATAATTCAAGATGGCAGATCTTATACCGGTAAAACCACTGATTTATCTTTTTTTAATATGATATGAATATTTCATGCCTTGCATGTGCCAGCACAGTGTTTTTAAACTCTCTCCAAAACCAGTTTTTCCTCTAGACAGCCGGACATAAAATTAGTGCAATCAAACATTTACTTTCATTTGTTTTGGGGCTTTTTTTCATGAACTTATTCTGAGACGTTTCCCAGAAGGAGTAACCTCAGAATAATTAAAGCAATTTTAATTCAGTGAGGTGTTTATATACCTCAAAGGTGATAAGCTCTCTGTGTCCATTCTTGTGTAACGTCATTACAGCTGACATTGTTTTTCTAAAAATAGTTCGGAGACCTGAAATGGCCCTGAAAAGGAAAAAGGGAACCATGAAATATGCATGGCTTATAAAACTTGGGCTAAGTTCTCTGGGAAGACTTGCATACAAAACTTTTCGATTTCCTTATTACCATGTTCACATAAGGTTGTGAGATATGGCCTTTTTTAAAACCCTATTTCCATCTGCTAAATTTGTGGAATACAATTGATTACCATGGACAGCAGACCCTTTTCATCTTTTCGGTTCTTACCAGGTTTATTGTTAACACTAGCAAAATCAGTAATGACCTTTATATTCTATCCATCATTTACCACTTTAGAACTACAGTGCATCCAGCACTCCACCCTTCTCCACAATAGCCTATGTTACAGCTTTATTCCCAAATAGAGTAAATTCATCTTTTACCTCAGAATTCTACACACAATAAGTAGCGTTTGCTCAACACAGCGTTTACAGCCTCAAGTCTTTTTGAGTATGATGCTGCAAGCTTGGCACACCGTTTTTTTTGGGCAGTTTCCACCATTCTTCTTTGCAGAATCTCTCAAGCTCCATTATGTTGAATGGGGAGTGTTGGTGCCCAGCCATTTTCAGATCTCTCCAGAGATGTTCATTGGGTTCAAATCTGGGCTCTGGTTGGGAATTTTATTTCTCATGGTCTGAGACTCTTCCAGGTGGGCTGTCATGTGTCTTTTACTCAGGAGGGGCTTCTATCTGGCCATTCTACTATACAGGTCTGATTGGTGGAGTGCTGCAAAAAAATAGCTGTCCTTCTGGGAGGTTGTCCTCTCTCCACAGAGCAATGCTGGAGCTCTGTTAGAGTGGCCATCAGGTTCTTGATCACATCTCTGGCTAAAACCTTTCTACCCTAATCGCTCAGAGTGGACGGGTGGCCAAATCTAGTCTTGATGGTTTCAACTCTAGTCAGTGGATAATGGAGGCCACTCTGCTCATTGTGATCTTCAATCTTCAATTCCCAGATCTGTGCCTCGAAACAGTCCTGTCTATGAAGTCTAAGGACAAGTGCTCTGACATGCACTGTCAACTGCGGGACCTTTCATAGAAAGATGTGTGCCTTTTCCAATCATTACCAATCAACTGACTTTACCACAGGTGGACTGCTATGAAGTTCTGAAGGATGATAACTGGAAACAGGAAGCAACTGAGCTAATTTTTGATGACTGAGCTCATTTTCTTTTGTTTTATTTACAATGAATTTGTTTCAAACAAACTTCTTTCACTTTGCCTTATGAGGTATTGTGAATAGAATGTTGAGGTGATTTTAATCTATTAAGGCTGTAACATAGAATATTGTGTGAAAAAGTGGAGCGCTGTGAATACTTTCTGGATGCACTGTATATGGCTATGAAATAAGGTCCAGATGTCAGCTTCAATAATGTTAATTTCTATTATCTTACCTAAATATCTATCAAGGTATTCTTACATGAAGAATTTATATCATTTGTTTAACCTGGACTCCCACATTGTTGAGCTATCCCCAACACAATATGTCCCCCCGCTACACAATGAGCCAATCATGCCATTGCTATTCATGCATTCAGATTGCTATTTTACATCTGAATGGCTAAGGGGCCGTCACTGCGCCCTGCAGCGGGACAGAAAATCACATGCTTCTTTTTTATCCTATTTACAAAGTGCCATCGATATATTTTATTTTATTCATATTTTAAAAACTAGAGGGCTCGGTGTTTCTAGTGATGTTACTTATATGTTTCTAGGACAAAAACTCTCAGAACTTTAGATGATTGTTTTGGAAAATCCGAAAAGTGATGAGAGGGAGGCAATGGAAGCTCGTTCTCAGTTGGGTTTTTGTCCTTTTGCTTTTCAGATAACATAAATATGTTCAAATTATTGTTTGGGGTAATTGAAAGGACAATACAGAAATGGCAAGAAGAGAAGAACTCTATTAGAGCACTCCTTTAATTTTCTGATCATAATGAAATTCAAGGTATAAAAATTCAGACAATGTAATTCAGCTTAGGTTCTCTTTTTCTTACGACTGACATTTCAAAACAGGGTATAATACCAACAAGACTGATTACTCTGTTCAAACTGCCAGGATGCCCCTTTAAGGTTCAGAGACTATTGGACTTCTGCTTGAGGAATAATATTGGATAATAGGAGGAGATCCACAAACGGTCCAGAAACTTACATATTTTACATATCCATGTAAAAATAAATCCTGCATGTTGGAAAAAGTTTATTATTTTAGTAAGGTACTAAAATAATAAACCTTTTCCAACATGCAGGATTTATTTTTACATGGATATTTACATGGATAGTTTTTGTGGGAATATCCGCACCAAATATCTCAGTACAAATGTCTAGAACCCACACTTAAATCAAGTTATAAATATAATTGCATTCCTTTCAAGATGTAAAAGACATATTACAAAAGTCATAGGTTTATTGAAGTACAAACGAACATTCAAACTTTTCAAAGAACTGATAAAATGACAAGGTTACAACTGTGCACTTATCAGTATAAGTGTGAAGGCTTTTCTCCACAATACAGTAAGGACAGAGTACTGCCCACAGCATGCACAAATACATCATACAACCATTATGAATCCCTGCGGTATCAACCAATTCGTCCTGCGAGCCAAGTCACCGATGTGTAGGTTAATAAATACAACTAAGTCAGCATACAAAAAGCCTGCCCCCCAAAAATCCACACCGAAGTGGTTGTAGTTTTTCAATAGTTCCTCCCACCCTTAAGATTAATCATCAGAAGTGGGGTTTAGTCATTAAACAAGGAAAGATTACTTAAGCAATACTTCAGCAATTATGGTGGCTCAGTTTTTTACTTGGCTAAACTGTCGCTTTGAAAAAAATGATTTGCTTTTTCCATACCTTTGGGCTGTGTTGTAGACTTTCTTTGGTTAAAGCTGACTGAAGCTAAAGCTAAGGTGTTAACCTCAGCTGACCCAGGCTCTCCTTGATGTTCACTTGAGTCAGATCCCAAATACTGTAGATCAAAACGAGTCGTATCTAGTCATATGATGGATGATTACCTGACGCTTGCACAAGGCAATTAAGCTCCGCCAAACAAAAGTGCAGACGGCATCGTTTTTGCTGGGACGGGGAATCTAGCCATCTCTCATAGTAGCAGCTGCTGCTTCCACATATTTGTTCTTAATAAGCTCTTACCACACCTACACTAGGCATAAAAACATTGTTAGCTAGAGGCAAAATCCCATTAATTCCATCACACAGTCCTCATTAAAGAAGACAAGCAGACATACAGGCCTAGGTAGAGAGCACCAGGCAGAGGGGGCAATGTCTTTTATTAGCTCTGGAGGGTCTGGTTAAGAGATTCGCTTGCATGGCTACACTTTGCCAGTCATAAAATGTAAAGAAAGCCAGTGATGGACTGGGGTGTCTTTTCAAGATGTAAACTCATGTTGGAATGAAGACAAACTAGTGAGCAAAGAATTAAGCTGTATTCCACAAAACCATTCACATACATGAAACTTTGTCATAGAAATTATAATTAAGGAAAGAATACTTCATTTCGGATACACATTGGGTGGCACAGTGGTGCAGTGAGTGGTCCCCGTGTTTATTTGGTTTCCCCCAGGCGCTCTGGTTTCCGTCCACGGACCGGCATTGCAGGTTAGACTTCAATGTTCCTTAATTGTAACACACCACACCTCTACTACGAAACCTATACTAGCTCCTTGTAGTCACTCGCATTTAAGTCAAAACCTTAACACTTGTCTTCAAAATCAAGAACAGACTTGTACCTCCTTATTTACCTGCATTACCATGCATTAATATGGCTTTCAGACTTTTTTGTCCTCATGCTTCCATGCCAATGGTTAAATTCAGCTTGCTGCTGAAGAACTGCACTGATGTACTCTTTACTGTCAACTTCATAGCAGAACCAGAAAGTGGGCCACAGTAAAACAAAACAAAAAAAAAAAGCAAACAAGAATCTGCCTTTATTGACGCACCTCCCTTTGATCAAAACCTGAGCCGTCATGTGTTGGACTGCTCTGTGCAGCACAGAAGGAAAGACGTAAAACTTTCATTTGGAGGAAAGGATGATAATTACTAGTTTATCTCAGCTGCAGGTATGCCACTGCCATGAGAGGAAGAGAATAAAAAAAACACAACAGGGAATGAGGACAAGCAATGAGGTGAGGTTTCAACCTTCTGATACTGAATGATTATAGCTAATGATATCAGAGGTGTTTTTTTTTTTCCTCAACCCAGTGCTAGGGCGAGTGTGCTTTGACCCAGTGCTGAGCAGGATTGATAACAGTCAAAAAATCACTGAATCATATTTAAGTTAGCATTAATGGTACCACTTTACAATAAGACCATCCTTTTAAAGTACCCTTTTATAATCAGGCTGTTCCTTAGGTTGTTTAAAGTTTATAAATAATTAATAAGCGGCCATTAACAAGTTCTAACAGTTGTCATAAGTTGATGCAGACGTACTCGAAATGATAATACCTCTTAACAAGTTATAATATTGTTATAACTAGTTTATAACTGCTTATTAAGGATTTATAACCATCTACAACCTGATTAACAATCTGATTCATAAACCATTATTGAAGGTAGTCTAATCGCAAATTATTACCACATTAATTAAGTGCATTAACTCATAGGTCTTTTACTGGTATGATGCTCCACTACACAATCATCGATCTGTTCATTTTCTGAGCAGTTTATCTTTAACCGGTGTCATGGGGCAATTTAGCATCCCCAGTTCACTGATGCGCATATCTTTGGACTGAGGGAGGAAACCAGAGGTCCTGCTGTAACATGTAGAAACTTTCATGGAGACGTGCTGACACATGGAACCAATCCCTCCTAGATCTAGAACATCAAAACAGAATTAACCTACAGAGAAAGGTTATCATACTAGGGGACGGAAACTCTCTCACTCCTATGTCACAACCAAACTATTTAGCCCACATAGTCTGTAAGTATGAGCGTAAGCTTAAACACTAACGTCTCAACTATTTTTTGGACTGAGCGTCATAAGCTCGGTCCAAAACCCTCTGCACTGTACATGATAATGCACATTTGTCTATGTCTGCAAACATTCAAAATGTGACATAATAGATTATGAAAGATAATACCCGTTTACAATCCGCTGCATTTTGTGTGTCACGCCAGGACATCACTGAGGTGTAAAAATAATCCACAGCTGCAGAGGGTGAATAACTGATATTTTGATTTCTTTTGGAGAACATTGTGACCCGTCCAGTCCGAAAAGATGACGATCATCTGGATGCGAACGATTTTACGCAGGTTTAGCAGCACTTCTTTCATTTTAGGCCCTTCACCCACAGGCCTCAGATTACTTTTGATAATGTCTTTCTGTGTATGAAACATGACCACACTGCCCACCTGTGGATCCCAGCAGTAGTGTAATTTCTCTCGTTTTTATAAACCATCAAAAAGGCTCCTAAAACCACACGCAAGGGCAATAAATTCGATTAATAACATGATGTGAAAAGTCATTTAACATATGCATCAAAAAGCCATTGCTGAGTTATGAGTTGTGAAGGAAAAAGTTAATAGTCAATGAGAAAGAAAACACATTGACAACCTCATGGCAACAGCTAGTGAAGCATTGAACCTCAAAACTGCTGCAGATATTAATGATGCTGTTCTTGCACTGGTTTAGTCCATTAAATGTATGAAGTATAACAGCAGTGTAGAATTAACCTTTTGTTTTTCTCTAATGAGACCATGCTCTAAAATCTACTGATCTGAAAAGATATGGTTCAGACATCACAACAGCCGTAAAAAAAAAAAAAGCCATCTGGTGTAGTGCACATGTTTATAACTTATCAATATATTCATTAAGGGTCAAACACTGATGTTTAAAAAATGTATTTTTGTGGTCGAGTTGCCTCTGTAATGTATGGGGAGAGAGAGCTGACAGTCGAATCACCTTTAAGTGAGTCGGAGAGAGTCTGTAGTGTAAGGAGGCCAAAAAGGGACAAAAAGCAGAGAAACACAAATACAGAGTAAAACAATCAGCAGATCCAAAAACAGACTGCAAGAATCTAAACCTAAGGTCAATTATAATAAAAAAAGACAAATCACTGTTTGTTGTGTTTTCATTGAAAATAATAAGCCCGTGAATGCGGCTACAGGCGCTTTCAGCTGTCCTCAACCATAAACAGCTTGGGAAGAGCTGGCAAGTTCGCACCAGATCAGTGGTGCAGTTTGAATTCACAGTGTGATTAAAAACCTTTTAACACAAACGTTTTTGCCCAAACACTAGTTTTACAGCAATCACACAATCACGCTCCATACGTTTCAGTCATTAGTGAAATGTCAAAGTGATCTAGAGTGGTTTAGTGTGAAATGCTCCATTCTAGGGAATCAGACTTGGTCAGACCTGTATTCTCTCTGTGAAAGTTACATAAGGCCTCATAGGATCCACCTCCCCCTTGTATGAAAGGATTGTCGATGTTGATGAGAAGATGAATATCTTACTGGTCATGAAAACAGAAAAAAACACCCCTTTTGACAAAATGACACCCCACACAAACACTCACAGTTGCATAAGACCCCCGGGTTGCCATAGTTGGAATCAGACATTTGAAATGTTTAAAGGACCCCTATCCTACAAGACAGTTCATGACATTTACAGTGGTGTGAAAAACTATTTGCCCCCTTCCTGATTTCTTATTCTTTTGCATGTTTGTCACACTTAAATGTTTC
>JBBPDC010031138.1:0-12280 GCA_037974485.1 Hemigrammopetersius urotaenia | reverse complement strand
TTTTGTTGCTTAACTTTGCTGTATCGTGAACCGTACCGAACTGTGACCCCAAAACCGAGGTACGTACCAAACCGTGACATCTGTGTATCGTTACACCCCTAATAGATACTAATAGATCGCTATAGATAGGAACAAATGTTTTTTAGATACCAATTAAACTAGTACTTTGTTGCAAAACCATTGCTGCCAATTACAGCTACAGAAGAGTTGAGTTTAATTATTGGGTTTTATTTTTGTCTCGTCTGACAAAAAAATGTTCCAAAACAGTATTGATTTGACTAAATATATATTTGCAAATGAAATAATGAAACATACACGTCTCTTTTATTTTTTAGCAGGGCTCTTTTGTGTGGGGTGTTGAATTTGTGAGTGATTGCAGTGCAGTTCTTTGTTTATTGTCCTCTGCTTTTTTCAGGTTTTCAGGTCAATTTGTCAGAAACTTTCCACTTGCTGTCAAACTAATTGTACTTTGCTAGAGCTGTGTAGCTTTTGATTAATAACGGTGCCCCTTAGACATTTATGAAGCTCTTTCATCTTTACCACATGTTGTAATTGTTGCATGAAGTCTTCTCAGTCAATAGCAATGTCCTTTATGATGACACCAGGTGTAATTTGCCCAGGACCCCTGTTATTTTTCAGCAGTAACATGTAGAACCTGATTTACTTTTATTTGTTAATTCTTACATGGATATTTTTGAGGTCAACCACATTTTTTTATCCTATGTTATAATGGACAGAAGGGATCAGTGGTGCCACAGTTAAACAGTGTGAAAACCTTTAACAAAATCCATTATATGACACATATCTAAGTGCTCCATAAACCATAAAGATCCATAAGATCCAAAGATCCATGATCAGAAAAGCATATTGGAACACAAGGTTCCATAATGAATCAAAATAACAATAACTATAATTTTACCTACACTACCAGTCAAAAGTTTGGACACATCTTCCCATTCAATGTTTTTCCTTTGTTTGTATAATTATCTACATTGTAGATTAATACTGAAAACAAACGAAATGATGAAGGAACACATGGCATTATGCATTAAACAAAAAACGATTTGAACAAACCAGAATATGTTTTGCAATAAGGTAATGATGGACTGTTGTTTCTTTTTACTTAGTTAAGTGGTTCTTGCCATTACTAACTGTGTACCAACCCTACAATCACAACTGATGGTCCACTAACTCCACTAATGAACTCTTGATGAAGAACAGCTGTTAATTAAAAACCATTCCAGGTCGGTTCCTCATGAATCTGATTGAAAAAATGCCAAGAGTGTGCACAGCTGTCCTCAGTCCAATAGGGGATGTTTTCAATATTAATCTGCAATGTAGCCAATAATAAAACCAAAGGAAATCGTTGCATGAGGTGTGTCCAAACTTTTGACTGGTAGTGTATATTATAAATACACACATTTTGGTTCAGAGATGTGAGTACAAAATCAAAACGTGTACATTTGAAGTGGATAAATACACTGGAGTTATATTAAATAAAAACAAGAGTGTCTTCCCCTTACTGTAGCACATGCTTTAAAAAATGATATGGCTAGTCGTATTGGAACAAATGTGAGAAAAACGGGAAGAACGGAAGGTGAAGTGGAAGACAATGAGACATGAATGAGCACTGGATTCTGTCCAGTCCTGCAGATTGACCATTGACTAAGAGAGGAACATCTGTGCTTCCTTTCCTTCTGTTCTTTCTCTTTCAGACTGTAGTAAATATTCTTGTGGACGTTGTTATGAGAAAGTTTCATTAAAGGCTGTAATTTGGATGCAAATATAGCAATACAGCACCTTCTACCTGCTGCTTATATTCAGCAAAGGAATCATTAGCATGGATTTAAAGGTACATGGAAAGTAGATCAGAGGGACATTGAATAATAAATGAAAACAGCACTCCTGCGCTCCACATGCTGCCTGGAGTACAATGTACCATTACAATGTCCATTTATCATAGATACACTATATTGCCAAAAGTATTCGCTCACCTGCCTTATGAGCTTAAGTAGCATTCCATTCTTAATCCATAGGTTTAATATGATGTCGGGCCACCCTTTGCAGCTATAACAGCTTCTCCTGGGCAAGCTGTCCACAAGGTTTAGGAGTGTGTTTACGGTCATTTTTGCCCATTCTTTCAGAAGCACATTTGTGAGGTCAGACACTGATGTTGGACAAGAAGGCCTGGCTCACAGTCTCCGCTCTAATTCATCCTAAAGGTGTTCTGTCGGGTTGAGGACAGGACTCTGTGCAGGCCAGTCAATTTCTTAAACACCAAACTCACTCATCCATGTCTTTATGGACCTTGCTTTATGTACTGGTGCACAGTCTTGTTGGAACAGGAAGGGGCCATCCCCAAACTCCCCAGACTGCTTCCACAAAGTTGGGAGCATGAAATTGTCCAAAATCTCTTGGTATGCTGAAGCATTTAGAGTTCCTTTCACTGGAACTAAGAGGCTGAGCCCAGCTTCTGAAACACCACCCCACACCATAATCCCCCCTCCACCAAACTTCACACTTGGCACAATGCAGTCAGACAAGTACCGTTCTCCTGGAAACTGCCAAACCCAGATTTGTACATCAGAAGCAAGATTCATCACTCCAGAGAATGTGTCTCCACTGCTCTAGAGTCCAGTGGCAGTGTTATTTACACCCACTGCATCCGATGCTTTGCATTGCACTTGGTGATGTATGGCTTGCATGCAGCTGCTCAGCCATGGAAGCCCATTCCATGAAGTTCTCTGTGCTGAAGGTCACATGAAGTTTGGAGGCCTGCAGCGATTGACTCTGCAGA
Organism: Hemigrammopetersius urotaenia; assembly: GCA_037974485.1. Taxonomy (NCBI): domain Eukaryota; kingdom Metazoa; phylum Chordata; class Actinopteri; order Characiformes; family Alestidae; genus Hemigrammopetersius; species Hemigrammopetersius urotaenia. The sequence continues at coordinate 9,483 of JBBPDC010031138.1, read as the reverse complement.
AACCTCTGTGCACTGTGCGCCTCAGCATCCACTGACCACGCTCTGTCAGTTTACGGGGCACCACTTTGCGGCCTGAGTCATTCCCAGTCGCTTCCACTTTGTTGTAATACCACTGACAGTTGACTGTGGAATATTTAGTAGTGAGAAAATTTCACGATAGGCCTGTTGCACAGGTGGCATCCTATCACGGTACCACACTGGAATTCACTGTGCTCCTGAGAGCGACCCATGTTTGTAGAAGTGGTCTGCATGCCTAGGTGCTTGAGGCTATACACCTGTGGCCATGGAAGTAATTGGAAAACCAGAATTTAATTATTTTGAGGGGTGAGTGAATACTTTTGGCAATATTTGAAAGCACACATACACACCAATCCCAAATACATGCATACCCGAAACTCCTGACTGTGTTCGAATGTAACTGATGATCGTATCCAGGGATTTGTGAGTGGCCTTGACTTTTGTTTGGTCTCAATCCAGATTTGCTCTCCTGAAGGAATAGTTTCAGTCAGAACCTGCAGCTCACCACCCAGCTGCCCAATTTGATGGAAAAATGTCATCTGTAGAGAATAGGGAGAAGAAAAAGATTATAACCGTGCTGTTAACCTTAAGCAATAGACCTGCTTTAGTTTGAGCCCTGTAAAATGCCATAGTCTATGTGCTTTATCTCATGATCAAACGTTCCTCAAAATTCACACAAAAGTTCAAAAAAGGTCAAGAATGGGATTTGCTGAAATGCTCAGCCATGTATTCCTATCACAGTACACGCCACATGTACTTTTAATTAATACCTATGCAGTTAAAGCATACAGGGTCAGTTTCCTTTACAGGCATTACGCTAACTTTCCTTTTAATGGAGAATCTCGATTCAGACTGTTATTCAGGCCCAGACTTGGCTAAAGCTGACACAGTGATTACTGTGAGGCACTGCCAAGAAATAAATGAAAATGTACTTTTTCATGGGCCTCAATCTCGGAGAATCTTCTTGGCTGTCCTGTTTAACTGGCATGAATATGCAAATCATTGGTTTTAATGCGAAAATATTTAATTTGAGTCAAATTTACATCACTTAACTGAAAACCTCCGATGATTTAAATCTGCAACAAAGATGCCAGGAGGGCATGCATTCCTCAAAAGGCCGCAGTTCTGATGTTTGTGTGTGCTTATGTATCAAAATCAGTCCAACCTTTCTTTGTCCCATTAGAATGTTGCAACTTATGACAATTTATATACTATGTATTTATTTTTTATGTAAGTATTTATTTTTATTTTAAAAAGTTCCTTTTTTTCTTCTATTGAAAATTCATTAAATGTGGATGTTGGTTCTAACTAATAAAATCAACTAAAGCTATCAACAGTGATGATATGGGCACTTAAATGAAAAATGATTGAGAGCTTAAGTCCATTTAATGATCAGAACAAGGGAATACAATAAAAGTACTAGAAAACATCTCAGTACAGGACTTTTCCTTTACTTTTCCTTTAATAAAACGTATAAGAACTATACAGTCTTTTATTTGACTGGTCTTTGGCCATAATTCTGTTAATGTAATAAATAATACACGTTTCAATTAAGAACATCCAAAAAGGATTTCAGGTTCTTATTCCATTAAGGGCCCATATCATTATCTGAGTCATGTAGAACAGAGGTCCACATTTGAATCAAGTTATTAATTTTTTTTTCACTTTTCTGTATGTATATTCGCTTGCATTCACAAATCTGATACTCTCAAAGCCAGGACTGTGACCTATAGCACATAAAAGTTGAATGACATGAGCATGATTCTCATTACCCTGCAGAACTCTGAAGGCAGAAAGAATGGACTTGATATTTCGGCACGAACCGCCTCTCCATTTTCAGAGTGAATGTACAGGTAGTGCCCTGAGAGGAGAAAGTGCAACACATACACCTTCATTATAGTGTTTGATGTATCATTATTGTGTTAATGCATATTACAATATATTATATTGCTTGTTCTGCTTTTGTGCAGTATTTTTGACCATGTGCAATTCTTCTGACCCATATTCTTACTTATATTTATACAGCGAGAAATTGTTTATTGTTTTATATTGATCTTTCTTTGTTCTTATATCGTTACTTTTGATCCTACGGATCCTGTTAAACTGTCTTTCTCACTACTGCTGCTGTTTCTAAGGAATTTCCCTATTGTGGGATTAATAAAGTCAATCTAATCTAATCTAATCTAATCTAATCTACAAGAAAGGTAAAAGTAGGCAACACAGCATTGCATAAAGTGACCACTACCACTAAAAATGTCAGTGGTCCTCAACCTTGATCCTGGAGAGTCCCCAGCTGTACACATTTTAACAACTAATCAGTTTATTAACAGCTTATTGTGCTGAAGTGGGTGTGTTGGAATTCCTCACAATGAGCAGAGCAGGGAGTAAAAGAGGCAAAGAGTCTAATGATAATTATCTCAAATCATTTTTGTGGCATAAATTATTCCAATAGGCATAAGAATCTTTAAATGTTCATGTAATTTGTAGAGTCGATGTACCTGCTGGATTGCCCTTGTGGTCTAATGCAGGTCCAGGATCTCTCAGATATGAGCCTCTAGTCCAGTTGTGATTTGAGTGTGTTATTTGCAGGTCACAAAGTCCATCTTCAAAGTCACACCTCTCAAAATAGGCACCTTTAGCAAAGTAGAGATGTAAATGACACTAACATATATATGTGTGTGTAACCACTTGTCATATGTGAACACACCACAGTGTGAATGGAACTAAATTCTTTCTCTGTATTTAACTCATTCACCAAGTGAAGCAGTGGGCAGCCAGGAACACAGAACCGGGGGAGCAGTGTGGTGTGGGGACGGTATGTTGTTCAAGGGTACCTCAGAGGTGCCACTTGCAGTGTTGGTATTCAAACCCACAACCTTCTGATCACAGGGCCAATTTCCTAACCACTAGCCCACCAGTTAGTGATTATTTTGACAATTAAACTATGATTTATCATATACAACAAATTTATAACTGCAAAAATGTAATTTCACTTCAACTGCATCTGTTTGTAATTTTAGATTCATGTTTGTTTTTAATGGGATCCTGCTTGTGTTGGTGTCCTCCTTTTCATTGATGTTAGCAAGCTGAGTAGCTCAACCCTTGTGGAGAATGTTCAGACTAAACATGACTTTTCAATGAGCACCTAATTGTAATCACTAAGTGTTAGGGGTGTAATGGTACTCAGGTGTCACGTTTCGGTACGTACCTCGGTTTTGGGGTCACGGTTCGATACGTACCGAACCGTACCGAACCGTCATGTACCGTGACGGTTCGGTACGAATACATGTACCCTTACATCCCTACTAAGTGTGTAATCCACAGAGAACGTAAATTGTCCTGGATTCACACTTTTAATGTGATTGTGAGAGTCCTGTATGCACTAGTTAATACAGATGCAGTAAGTCGAGTTGCATTACTTGTGTTTGAGGCCTGAGATTTTCCCATTTTCAGTGCTATAGAACAAAACGTCAACTACAAACTGAAAAGACAAAACACATGCAAAGATAACGCTTTCTGATCTCCATGAAAGAGTCTGTTTCCTTTGCTTTAGACAAGCGTATTATTTTCACATTTTATTCAGTATTTCATGTCAAGAGTGCAAACAAACAGGCTTGCTCTGACTGAAAATATCCCTCTTTGAACGGATTTTAACATCTAAAAGCAAGACATCAAAACCACTGATGCATTCAGAAACAGACAACGAGTCTTTATCAGCACCCTGTTCAGCTCACGGCCCTGAGACAGAGCTGGAGTAAACATAATATCAGCAATGTTTCATTTTCTAAAGGATACCATTGAGATATGGGCTACAGATGCAGCAATAAAGCCGCTGCTGTATGTCATCTCTAAGCCTGCCTGATGATGGGAGCTTTACGAGCAGTGCCATAAACCACTCTGTTTACATATTGTAGCTCATTTAAAAGCATGTTGCCACTATTGAGCTAACGCAGGACACTATGAATATGTTGAGACGCATCTGTACAGTATTTTGGAAAACACTGCAAACATTTTGCACACTATCAGTACTTTTGATCAGACAGTTTTGTAAAATAATAAAAAAATCCAAAGCAAAAATGCAATAATTTATACCATTTCCTAACTACCATTTGTTTCTGTAGTTTTTCACTTAACTGTGTTACTTGTACATAGCATTTATACCAAGCATTTATGTATGTAACATAGGGAATCTACATTGAGTTTTTTTTATTTTCTACAATTTTTTAAATTTAGATTTTATTTAGACTAGCCAAGTGGTTAGGGCATTTGCCCTGTGATCAGAAAGTCCAGGTTCCATTCCCAAGATCGCTGGGCACCTCTGAGGTACCCTGAGCAAGGTACCGTCCCCACACGCTGCTCCCTGGGCGCTGTGTTTGTAGCTGCCCCCTGCTTCACTTGGTGAATGGGTTAAATGCAGAGGCTGAATTTCGTGCTGTTCACACTGTGTGCTGTGGTGTGTTCATGTATGACTGAATGATCTCTTTCACTTCATATTGTTCTAGTCTCTGTGCCTCTGTCTCTTGCAGTCATTACATAAGCAATTTCCTCTGGGAATTTCAGTTTTCCAAGCTCTGACATGATAAGTGAAATATATACAGTGCAACTACCCTGATAACCTGAGTGAAAACATAAAGTCTGAGAAGCGCTACAGCAGTGTGCCAGAGCATTACCATCACATAAACATGTATCAAAACGCACATGAGCACACTATCCTCATCCCCTTGACTCAAGGGGTTCTGTCTTACAGGCTTTTGAGCTAAGCATGTCAGCTGATTCCAGGGTTGAGTGTAATTCATAACACCAAATCTAATGAGTTTACAAGACTGGACAGACTTAGACAGCTAATTTAGCCACATACCTCCGATTTGACAGGTTTAATAGGAGATGAGGTCACTCCCACAGTTTTTTATCCCTGCCCAAATTAGGTATCTCCAATTCTGCTCTCCAGCTAGACCCCCCCTCATCACACAATGCACTTGCTTCCTTCAAGCCACATGTAGCTCCATTACATATTTTCAAATCTCTGCTAACTCAATGTCATCAGACAGTGTAATGTGCTTCAGGTAGAAAAATTACTGTTACATGAGCTAACAGACGCCCATGCTGACTAGCATCTAGCTAAGTGAGTGATGAGGATGGGGCGTATCCTTCCCACTTAGAGAGGGTGAAGCCAGTTGTGTTTTCTTATCCTTCCAGTCATGAATGGCTGCATCTCCACCAAGGATCAAACTTGCGTTCTCCCGATGATACGGCCACAGTGGTGCCATTTGGGACCCCCACCAACACTGTTTAATCCAGTTCAAAGGGGGGCATTTGGTTGACACTCTTATCCAGAGCAACTGGTTACAGGGACAGTGTCCCTGGAGCAGCTGAGGGTTATGTGTCTTGCCCAGGGACACAATGCTAGAAAGTGGAGGTTAGAACCTGCAACACTGGTCATCTGGTTCACAGGCAAGTGTTTTACCCACTAGGCTATTACCACCCTGACATTGCCTTCCTTCTTCAGTTTATACAGTATGGTGTATTTCCATGCTCAGTGTTGATGCATATTGTTCTAAGCTGGTGTACCACTGGGCATTTATTCTAGACAGTAACCGTATTTCACAGTGTGAAGTCAGGTGACACCCAGACATACCCATTGGTGATGTTATGGTGTGATGTACACCAGTTTGTGACAACACTACTATTAAAAACAAGCTATTTTTAATGTTATAAAGAAGCTACAATGTACAAACCTAAGGGAGCATGAAGATTTTTCCCCCTCATTACACCAGGAATGTGCTTAGTCCATACTAAAGTGTGTATTTCCCAGATAATAGAGCAGAAGCAAATACAAGGACTGGATAATGATTCTTTAACATCATACAATTTTATGCTGAATATTTTTAGAATTTGTGATCAAGTTGCTGACGCTGAATCATGGCTCTTGTTTTACAGCCCTAATTTAAGCAGACAGATTTGATCACAAGGCCACGGAAAAAAACATTACTGATCCCAGAAGAAATTGCTTATGTTATGACAGCAAAGACATACAGACACAGGGACAAGAGCAATAGAAAATATAAAATCTAAATAAACCTTTTAAAAACTCATCATAATGAGAAATATGAAATACACTGCACTATATAAGCAAATGCTGGGTATTAATACTATAAATACAGATGGTAGTTAGGAGTACATGATTGCATGTAGATCAGTAGTATACAAGTAATATTGACATAAGTATTGCACATGGTAAGATATAGTACATACTGATAAGGTTTTAACAGCCAATAAGAACATATTGCACATCATAGCAAAATAATGCACATAGTGACATGCGTAAAGAGTTTTGCTCACATACTTACAGTTTCTCTCATCGCTGCCGTCCTCACAGTCTTCACTGAAGTCACACACATAACTTTCAGACACACACTCTCCACCCAGGCACTCAAACTGACCAGGCTGGCATGGCCTACCTGACACACACACCACAGCACACGCCAAGAGGGAGGCCCAGGCACGAGCTGTCATTAGGCTTTCCAGGAGCAAACAACCAACCTCATACACCTGTACTCACTCACATACATTCATACATCCACGGACACAAAGTCACACACCCCACTACACCTCAAATCCTTTTGAACCCAGAACGAAATGTGGGAATTTCATGCCGAATGTCCGTTTCTCGACCGTGTATTCATACAAAGAGAAAGCCTCTCATACAGACGGCCCACAGGCCATAAACCTTTTATGACTGTTACACAACAGATATTGAGTATGTGTGAATAAGGAAGACTAAAGTCAACTTCTTAGTCACTGGCTGTAGATAAATCCATTGTAAAATCTTCTGTATGGCCTTAAGCCTTAAAAGGCAGGTGCTCAGCAGTAATGCATTCAGTATAATCTCTGTGTAGCTTCTTATTGCTCTTTCTGCTCAATACAATGTAACAGAATGGAGGCGAATTGAGCCGCGAAGTGTTCAGCCTCATTAGTTCTGCCTGCTGCCCTGCACCCGCTTTACAAATGTTCGCTCAGATGTAATTTCATTTTTCATGAATCAATGGCTAAAAGATACCAGCCGGACACGGGGTTAACCGGTAGAGGAGTCGTGCCGGTCATAAGAATATTACAACAACCTTCAGAGGAGATGAAACATCCAGTGAATACAGTGAGACATGGGCTTTTCTCTGATGCTACAAAGAGTGAGACTGAAAAGAGACAATAAGTGTTGATGACTCACTGACGTTGTATTTCTTCTTGTTTTCCATGTGCTGGGAACATATTCTCAAATGTTTGACAGCAGGCACCAGACAAGCACAACCCCCCTGCTGTGTTTGTTAGCAAATTTTAAGATGGTTACAGAGTGAAATATGTCTTTATACAAGGAATCAGACTATGCTGAAAGCATTTACACAGTCAGCTAGGGATATAAAAATTGTTAAAAATAAACAAGTGAAAGGGAAGTACAGTTTGTTTTCTGTTTTCTGCGAGACTCGGAAGAACAAGGGGTGAAAAATCCCCAGGTGATCTGTTTTAAGGAGCAGTGGCGGTTCTAGACCAAAATTACCAGAGGGACAGAGGTAGCGTTAGTTCTGTTCTTTGAGCCAGTGCATGTCGTGTTAAAAAATAATATTTAAATCATTGGCTGTTCAGTGCAGGGGCCATAACAGGCCAGGAGCAATTCTACAGGGGCCCTGGCCCACGCTGGCCCTCGTTTAGAACCGTGTATGCTTAGGAGAGAATCAAAAGGAGAAGCAAGCAAACCCTCCTGTGTTCAGTGTTGGGGAGTAACGGAATACATGTATCGGCGTTATGTATTTATGTAAGATCCCCAGTCAGCTGCCAGTGGAGGCCGCTGTAGTACAAGTTTGTAGAAGGACTTTTAAATTGACACTGGGGTTGTTTTTTTGTTTACGTTTCAGGTGTTTTGTGTTTGTTTTGATTAAGTACCACAGCTGTTGTTAAACAGCTTCTGTTAAATAGAGAGGTTTGTGTTTGTCAGGTTGTGGGTTCACCATTACACTTTATGTGGGTTTTGTGTGCGTTCAAGCTCCTGCTTTGTGTTTTGGGCCATCGTGCTATTTGTTTTGATTTTTTTGTAAAATAAAGATAAGAAAATGAGAAAGCCGGTCTGCACCCGTTTCTCCTTCCAAGATGGGCACAGCCCATGAGATTTGACAATTTAGAATACAAATTATGAGTAACTGTATTCTGTTACAGTTACTGTTTAAATAGGTGATCGTTAGAATACAGTTACTTTGTTGAAATAGATTACACTGCAGTATTTTCCTGTTTCATATGTTAGGCTATCCCCTGTCTAATTTTGGTCATTTCACGCATTGCCTGAAACCCAAACAAAACACGTCTGTAATGTAAGTGTCCTGTTAAGGTTGGTGGCGTTAGATACACAGTGGACCCGGAGCCAGCACAACAGAGCCAGCAGTGCGCGACAGGAATGCATTTCTTACTTGGAAATTCAGACACCACTTCACATTTAAAGAAGTAAGGGAAGGGCGAAATCTGACCACGCAATGCAAACTCTTTTTGCCAGCCACCAAGCTGCTGTCTATAGAACATCTGGAAGTATGTTCTTTTATAAAAACTAACCTAGTCTCCTGCAATTACCTTGTTTTAGTTGTGGTAGCTAGCTGGGTCATGTGCCACTCAGTATCTTCGATGTACTATTGCTGTGGGATGTATTACTTATACTAAATGCTACTTGCCACTGAGCTAACAGTTTTAGCTAGTGTTAGCTGAGGTTAGTTCATAGACTGCAGACTCCAGTTAGCTATAAAGATTTGGTGGATAGCATTAACAACCTGACATTAACTGACATTTAATCATTAACTGTGTATGATTAAAATTCAAAAAGCCACATGTTCAGTGTAACTACATTTGGAAACACTTATCAACATGTCAATTACTTTATATTACTGCAAGGACAGATTTATCTATCTTTTCGGATTGGGCTGAAATGGACGTTGGGTTCCCTTGGCTGCCATTATAAAAAGCTATTCCACTTCATTAAGTTTCTCGCAGACAGCTCCATTTCGGAACGCATTTATTGCATGTCAAACGACCGAGCTGCAGGGTTATTTGCCAACATGTACTTTATGCTCTGGCAATATTCATTCAAACAAATGGGTTCAGGCTGTTTCAGGCTTACAATCGTTTGGTGACATAAATATGAATGTGGATTCAAAGGAAAGAATGACATGCAAACACTCATGCGTGCCATACATTTGCAGGTTAAATGTTTTTCTGTATATTTAAGCCTTACATTCTTGTTGGTTCATTTTAAGAACTGTTTAGAAAACAGAAGAGCAGGCAGAGCTGGTATTTAGTTTAATAATGTAATGAAAAAAGACAGAGAAGCTAGCCGTTAATATAGCCGTTAATTAGATACTGTCACGGAGGTAGACACTAGACTGGTCAGGGCCCGCTTTGTAGCGTAGGGGAAGGACTCAGACGTGACTACACACG